>FAPJ01025733.1:0-12553 GCA_001485985.1 Heliconius ethilla aerotome | reverse complement strand
GTTAGAAACAACAGACAGGCACGAAACACGACTTTGTTTTATAAGATATAGGATAGGATTATTATTCTAACATGACGTATTGTTTTGCTAAGAACCAATATTTTTTAATCGTTTAACTTAATCGGCTTTAAATGTTTAATATAAATATTTACATAATATAATAGTTTTTTTATTAAAATTATATTTTAAAATATAAAAACACCACTATATTTATTTCTATATTTTTGTTACCTTACAAAAATAACTAAGCCGTGACGCCTGGTTGCACATGGTATATGATGGTGGTATTACTCACCACCGATAACAATCGAAATCGCTACATTCATTCATATGAATTCATCCAAAATAATTACTTTGACATGTCTTTTTTAAGGATCCTTTAAAAAAATATACATACGAGTATATTGAGAGGTAACATAACACCTTATCAAAAGTTGATGGAATTTGACAGTACTTTTTTGCTAACCGTACTTCATAAAAAATATTATTAAATAGAAACTTGTTTTACAAACGTTCATTTGATATCGCTCATTTGGTGCAACAATGACGGGTTAGACCTCTTCTCCCTCTTTCATAGGCATCGCGCATCCGATGCCAACCACCTTCTTTAGATCCAGATCAGATTCAAATCCAGACCCAGATCTAGTGATTTATAGTTTATAGCTGACGAAATATCATTTTATGGCTATGGAGATGTAAGAAATGAGAATAAATACACTTCTCCTTTTACCTCATATAAAAACATTGCTTGTTTGTAGAACAAAAGGAATGAAAATGGAACCTTAATGGGGCTTAAATGGAAAACCATCATACATAATTTATATAATGCATAAGCATATTATTGCTAATGTATTAATATAAATACGTAATTCAAACTGGCTTCTTGTAACAGAATAATTTATATAATTTAATATGTATATAACTAGAAAAGTAAGTATAACTGGATAAACTAGTAATGGTAGTCCTATGGTTTATCTTTAAAAGGTTCAAGGTTAGCAAATAAAAAATGTATTTTAAACTAGTCGTCGTCTCAAACTTTTTGAAGTTAATTTTAAATATTAATCTATCAGCTACACGTTGTATCCCGCATATAGCATGGTAGGTAGAGGGAGCCAGGGAACCGAGTGTTAAGACCGTCCGTTCTCATTAAGACACTTTCTTTAATTAAAAGATCCCGATTTTTATCGTTAACATAGGAATTCGGGCCAGGTTTGGAGGCTAGTCGTTATGCTGTGCCACAGGTGTGCCACGATAGCTTATGGGTTCGATTCCCATTCGATGAAATAAAATAAATAATATTTTCATTTGAGTGTTTCTCTGATAATGAGGCCGTTGAGTTGTGTCACTCAACACGCAATGCTTCCGGAATTCGGTGGATTCGGCGAGGTGTCCCAAAACTAGCCTCCCAGGTTCCTTCTGCCTGCAGTAAAAATGAGTTATTAAAGAAACAATTTTAATAATATTTCACAAGGTTTCTTGGCTTATGGGAGTATTAACCTTGACCTGCGTTCGACCACACGTACGTTCTGCCACAAGTAGCAGAACGTTTTTTGCTTACTTCTAAAATAATTATCCAGTAAATGAGACGGTTGATTTAAGTTTTTATGGTTCAGCGTAGATTAAAGCGGGGTTCTACAAAAAATATTTATTTTTAGAGTTACATGTTTCATTTCTCTAATATGGGTTCGATTCCCATTCGGGTAATTAATTATTTACTCGCTCTCATGACAAGACAAAGCACGACGTGGATCTTCGGCACTCTACTCTACGCAATGTCTCAGAAATTGGGCGGTGCGTGAGGAACGGAGTATATACGGAAAGTAAATATCGATGTCAGATTTCTTCTGTTGAACTCGAAAAATTTCCAAGAATTTAATAAAATATTAGGGATGAAGAAATTGCCTGACATAACTTCATAATTTTAATTTGTTTTAAGGCCACAAATTAAAATGAAAAACAAAGTTGCTCTACAAATAAAACATATCTAAATACACTATACGTGGCAGTGCGTGTGACTCTAAACACGACTGTCGAGATTTCGATTTTCAATCAAGAAAATAATTTTATTTCTGCACTTTTCTTTACTTGTTATGAAAATAAGACAAATCACCTTCAAATCGTCTCAAAAATTAGGCGGAAAATAGAAAAGTGACTGTGTTTACACTGCCTACCCTCCAACATAGGGAAAAGCGGGAAATTATAAACAAAATAAACCTATAAATCCCAACAAATCGGACCAGCTATTTCCTGTGATAAAAGATAAACTCGTACTTCGTAATCTAAAAGCGTTTTCACGCAATAACTATCTATTTTGACATCTGCGATTCACATCCGATTTGCTACGCACGCTATATAATACTACCGACCTTGGCTTAACAAACTTACCCAGACAATCCAATAATATCCCTTATTTCAACGGAATAAAGTTCAAAATGGAACGGCTAAGCTAAGTTCTTTTACTAGTTAATTTAGATGAAAGACGCTGTGATCTCTTCATCCATATTTCTTTGGAGAGAAGTAAGTTTTTTATATATTGGTTTTTGTAGCAATGTTAACATCGTAGCAAGAAATCTTAGAAATCTATGGGAATATAGTTTGATTGGATGCTGAAATTGATCTTAATTGTTGATAGATACAGCTGGGGTCAAGTACTGTCAGTTAAGTCAGTCGTAGTTAAGTGTTTTGTAGCGGTTGTTTTATTTTTTTTACTAGTAGTTAAAATACTTGTTGTTTACACATTAATGAACAAAAAATTTAATTTAAATTTAATTTAATTTTTTAATTTTATTTAATTTAAAATATTATTAAATTAGCATATTTTAAATTTACTAAGTAAATAACGTAAATACATAAACTTGATCCCCTTATCGATATGTGGGAAATGATTACCAATATAAAGTATGCATTACAGCTTTTCCCCCTTTTTTCCGTTTTTAGTGCGGCGGTATGTTCCAACAAACACTCAGTGTTTCGAAAGCAGAGAACAGTGTTCTGACACTAAATTCTCTATGTTATATGTGGGAGAAAGGAGTCAAAATAAATATCTAATATTAGCTTACAAGCATACTAAATAGAGCTCTTAGATTGCGAAACCTAAATCATTTATAGGCGTGTCGGGGGTTCTAAATAACGACATTAGCGTATAACCTTTAAAATGTATTATGTTGTCTCAGTTATCCTGTCGTTGCCCGGTAATCAGAATTGTGATTTATAAACTAGCCAATCAGTGTAGTATAGTACAGCCGACGAGTTGTGGCCGCACTGACGTTAGCGGTGGATGGCTGCGCAGATTTGATTTTTTCACGAGTGACCAATGTGCAAAAGTTGAGAAAGCCCTCCTTTATCCGCTGTACCATCTGTTATTCTTGGATGACTGTTCTTACTTCGTGGTTAAAGGTAGTATGAGGTTGATTTATGACGGTTATTTAGGTAAGGCTAGTCTTATTTAGTAAGAAATTTTAGGAATATTTGAGTAAAAAATTGTGTATTTCTGGTCTAGTTATAGGTTCCATTCTAGTTGAGTAAAGTACAAAGTTGAGAGTTTGTCATTTGGAAACTTAAAAAATTAAAATTTGAGTAATGAACTAAACTATAACCTGTACCTATATTATATACAGTATGTTTTTTTTTCACTTATTACAGATTACTAGAAAAGCTCAATATACTATTATTAGCAAAAAATAAAAGAAAACACAAAAGCCATGACGTCTAAAATACGTTGTTATAGCCTGGAACAAGATAATACATCGTCTGATTACAGTAACTGTTAAATGCAGGTGTCGGCGGCTGGTTTACGATCATTATGAGATAGGTATCTAGTATTTAGGTACCATATTGTCTTTAGAGACGTACATTGAGAAGAAAATATTAATTATAATAAATATTAAGTTGTATTTCGGCGTTAAGTTTCGTTATTTAATAAGCAATATTTCAAGAATTCAGCGGTAAATGAATGGAATGTCTTTTCACTAGGTGCACAGGTTCTCTCGCCCTACACTGCTATGTGCCGGATGCAACGTGGAGCTATTTTTTCTCTATTTGAGTAAACTTTCTTAGTTTATGTATTATGTTATCCTAGTTTTTTTCGTTATTTATTTTAAATATAAAATAAGTGAGTACGAATGTAAACGAAGGAGCTATGTAACTATGGCAAGTAAGCAGTAATCGATTTCTTATGTATAATTTAGTAGAGCCTTCTAATAAAAAACTTTCTGAGCATCAGAATTTTTAATTGTAAGTTTTATTTTTACGAAATATTTTCGTTTCTAAACCTAGGACGCTACTTCTAAAGGCGAAAACTAAGAAGAAGGTGGTCTGGTGGTACCACAAAAAAAAAATTAAACAAATTAAACTATTAAATAATTTCAATAATTCGCAGTGTACGTCTCACTTTAACTTGTGTATTACGTTTATGAGCACCGATAAGTTCCTGCTTCGATACTAGCCGATGAAAGTTTTCACTTGAGATACACTTCCTAGATCGCCACTTTTGTAAGCTCGGTCGTAATTAGATATTTAATGGGGACATTACTGTATGTGGTGTTAGGTAATCTTTGTTAAAATATTTAGCTTTATAGCGCGTGATTTTGGTTTAGCTTCTCGTTTGTATCCCGCGGGGTAGGCAGAGGGAACCTAATGTTAAGACACTCACTTCTCCATTTTCTGCCAAATTTTGAAGGCATTGCGTGTTGAGTGCGGGACTCAACGTAGCGCTTTGTCAATGAATATATTAAATATTTCATTTCCTCGAGTCAGAATCGAACCCGCAACCTGTCACGTTTACAGTCACACGCCTATGTCCTTGTGCCGTGACGTTCTCCCTATCCTTCCTTTCGTGCTTTATTTACATTTATAAAAATAGCAGTATAGCCCACTTTGCCCTTTGTAATAAGTATAAAATAAAATTCTTTAAAAGTTACGACAGAGCTTCTTTGAACATTAATATTAAATAATTTAAAGCAATTTTACATATCCTTTTTTTAGAGATAGCCTAGGGAAATGTCTATCTAAGTTAATACAATCGTTTTTGTCGTTTGATTTTGTCGGACGGGAGAAGAAGGGGGAAAAGAAAAAAAAATGAAATTACTGCTGTCTATTTTTATCAAAATGTCATAAAGTTAAAAACATAAAAAATATAACACCATTTATTATTAATTGCTCATACATTCCAGTAATATAAAAGTAATTCACAGAAATAAATCTTGATACCCACATTTATTCTCGTCGCAGCTCTAATAGGCTAACATTAATAACGCGAGCTATACGAGTATCGATATGAAATGTAACGAATGATAATAGTAGCGAATAATCGATATATCGTCGTCATGTTGCTAATCTGTTACGGTTTATAAGCATTCTTGCACCTTGCGAAATAGCTATGGTATATAAACCATGTTAAGAAACCTTGCTTTTATTTTGTTGCTTTTTTTTAGTAAAAGATATTAGATCTCATGGTTTTCGGCTCTCTTTTTTAATAAAAACACAATTTTTCTCAAGATTTTGTTTTGTTACTTCTTTGCTGTGTCATTTGATTTTTTTTTATTTTATAAAAAAGGAGTTATTAAATAAATTAAGTAATTTTTATAAACTTAACGTCTATAAAATATATCATTTTGAAAATTATAAATGAGAAAGGAATTAGGATTTTGAAGTTTTCACAAAGTTATTAATTTTGGGAAATATGCTTATACGTACATATTTTTATATATGTATATATATAAGCGTATGGCCAGCCATCTATGATATGCATCTATGATATATATAATAATATTCACAACAATATAATAAATAGTAATCTAAAGTGTTTCTAGAACCATTCTAAGGCAGTATACCTAAATCTAGTTCTATCTAATCGAATGTGCTATCAGTGGAATATATAATTATCACTACTGCAATTCTGTTTCGCTTAAAGCATTGATAAGAGATTATTCTTATGTATAGACTTCCTCAGATTTCATAATAAAATATCCATCTTGGATTTAGTGTTAGTATGCTTCTGTATGTGAGTATGTATAAAAATAGAGAGAGAGAGAGATTATTTCTCTCTTTGAGATTGAGAAAATAAGAAAAAATCTGATAAAATAAATATATTATGACCGTATTGCGTATATACGAGTTTTACGTGTGCGTCGGCGTATATGTGAAAGAGATTTATTTAGCGGAAATATGGTATTAGTTATTACTTCCATATATTATATTTATATAGAGTCTGTCGTGGGGCATAAACCCAAGCAAAAAAATCAATCATGACAGAAGATGTAAAAAAAAATCTAAAAAATAATTAAATATACCTATACAATAAAAATTGAAACTTGGAAAATTATTATCTTACACGATTATTATACTGTAAAGGCTGTTTAAAACTTAAAATAAAGGCAACTAGAAGGTATACCGTATATATTTCTTTGTTAGTTACCTTAAATCGGCCAGTATCGGCCCCTATCAGCATGACGTATAATTATCGCCACATTTACAGATTTGTTCCTTAGTGAGCTAGAATAAGTTACTTGTTAGTAAATAATTTAAAACTTAATATTATGATTTTAAATAAAATACAATTATTTCCTAAGTAAAATGAATATTGAGGTCAATGTAAACAAGGCGGTTATGGGTTCGATTCCCACTTGAGAAATTGAAGTATTTAGTGTTTTAATTTCCTCGATGATGATGCTGTCTCCAGAACTCGGGGGAACACTTTTCGGGAATGGAAGTAGCGGAAAAAATATTTTCACTTCTCTACATAATGTCTTGAAATAGTTGCGTGGGTAACGAAGTATCTTAACAGATTTCCACTGCCTATCCTGCTGTAAGCAGGAAACACTCGAAAACTAAAAAAAAAACAAATGATAAAAACACCATTCTCATATAAATCAGTTCTTTCTAAATTTTCCTTTAAAGATCTGTATCTAAATCGAAGGAAGCACAATGAACCTTGACCGTCTAAGAACCCGGACTAATTAGAGTAACCTAAATCACACGCCGGGCAGGTGGTTCAGCTAATTGGTAGCGTCGTAGCGACAGTGCTGGTACGTGATAACGAGGAGTTGATTGTAGATAACGAGGTTTTTTTTATATTTGCTTAACTTTTTTTTCCGTATATCCATTTATATATTCATTATAATAACTTAGGCGCTTAATACATTGCTCTATTAGATCAAATAATTATGGAATCCTTGGGTTAGGATCGCTGGATTCGTAGTATATTAGAAACAAATTTTAAGTTAAGTTCATAAAAAAAAAGTATTTTGATTTCTTCCGAGTGAGAATTAACCACACAACCACACTGTGTGTAAAAAATAATCTTCAATGAAATGACGTCGAGAGCTATTCAGTTTGTGGGGAGGACTAAACTCTAGGTCACCTTGTACCCTTTAACAATAATTCGTATTAGGCAGAAGGAACCTGGGAACCTAGTGTTAAGTCAATCTGTTCCCATCAAAGCACGTTCGTTCCGTTCTTCCATTACAGAATAAAAATTTTCATCCCAAATCAGTGAAGCACATCCACAACTGATCTACAGTCATAGAAACTATTTACAACTACATACACCGTTACTTTTCTTAATAAATCTAATGAATCAAAATCTATTTTAGTATAGCTATTCTCTTAGTAAATTGCACTGTATACAATTTCCGAATGTTCAGATAAGTCATTAGTTGGTTGCCGGTCTTTAATTGGGAGCCATGTTTTCATATTGAGACTGTATCGATGTACCTATCGGCATTCGCTTCGGGATGCTTGGGTAGTTTAAATATGCAATTATGCATGTGTAAATTCTGGAAGAAATTTCAGACTGTACCCCTCATATAGCTGGTTAGGTAGAGGGAACCGAGTGTTAGGGCACTCTATCCTATATATTAATAATATATCGTTAATATACTGCTAATATATTATTTTCTGCCCAATTTTCGAGACATTGTGTGGTAGTGGTGGTGTGTGGACGAAACTTAACGCCACTCTTTGTCTTGTAACCAAGAAGGAAAAGCAAGGAAATGAAAATAATCAATTCTCTCGGGCCAAACCCATAACTCGCACATCTATAGTCAGACGCCGTGCCCCTCTTAGCTACATGAGATTACAATATGAATTTACTAAAAATCCAAATATAGCAGACTTAAAATCATATCATATTTAAAATCTAACGAAATCAAAAACATTCGCTTTAAAATTAAGATAATAAAGCGTAAAAAATAAGCTTTTAAAACGCTATAAAGTATTTTTAAGCAATCAACCAAAAAACAGCCAATCTAGCGCCAGATGGTACATATCGTATGTTTTTACTCGAAACGAATAAAAATTTACGATGTTTATTTACTACAATGTGAGAAATTTAAAGCGTAATAAAGATATATTTAATTGTTTATGAATTGAGTCAATTAGTTTTTTAACATGATATTTTTGACGTCATCACAACACGTTGTTTTCAGCATATAGCTGGGTAGGCAGAGGAAATCCACTGTTGAGACTCTCCGTTCCCCATTTTCTGCCGAATTCGGCGTTGAGTTCCGCCACTCATCTTCCAAAATTGTGCGGATAGTGGGGATCGGAAGTGTTATGATGAGAATGGAGTGCATTAACACTAGGTCCTCGGTTTCCCTGTTCGCCAGATAAGATTGCAAATTGAGATGTTTACAGCATCTTACTTACAATTAAGTTAATTAATTCACATTTCATGTTCTATATTTACATAGTGTGTTATTACGTGTCATTCGATAAATGACTCCTGCGCATGACTTCGAAATAAGCCATTTAAATCGTGAAAGGACGTTGTTATGTAATTTGTTGTGGGTGTCAATTATATTCTGCCATTGAAATTTTATTATCTGTGATGACAAAAAAAAATTGTGGAAGCCTAAGACCTGAAATTAAACTGACTAACAACTAACTTAATCTTTATTATTTTTAAATTGAAATTGACTATCGTTGCTCAGTTGAAAATTATTTGATAAGATGGTAATGGATTCTATTATTACTTGTTTAAGTAACACTTTTTGCTACTAGAAATGTTAGAAATTTAGTAAAACAAGTTAGGTAAGATTAAGAAAAGGTTAGGATAATTAAAAAAATAGACCTATAGATTAAAAAAGAAGAAAATAAAACGAATAGACAATCTAATTTTATTTATAAAAGTCATGTTAATAATAAATTTCCAAAAAAAATACTTTTATTAAATGCTCATATTAATTAAATAACATATACTTTGATTATAAAGGCAAAAAAAATAATTAAATGCAATTTAAAACGTTTCGGCCGTTGCCCTCAAATTGCAAGGGTGAGTTGCAAACTGAACAACGAACGGTCTAAACGACGATAGTAGATAACGGTCAGATATGATAAACGGCCTATGATAGCCTGTTACGAAGAATTGGGTCGGAACCGGACCTGCTGGCAGTGCTTTGTTTGATATGGCAAGTGTTTAATGGTGGAAAATATTAATATATATATAAAAAAATATTCTTTAAATATTTTGAGGTCTTCGTGACGCACTGGAATAAGTTTTTCACTAACCTATATAATTTAAAAGATTTGAATATACAGTTCACCCGATAGTAGTTCTTGCGTTGAGTTCCACTATCCATCATGCAATATCTCGAAAAATTAGGCGGAAATTGAGAACGGAGTGTCCTATCACTAGGTTCCCTCTGCCTATCCTGCTGTGCGGTAAAGACAATGAAGGTGTATAATATTTTAAACTTCAATGATTTAGATATAGTGTTGAATCTCACATTATTATTTGTAAGTTTCAAGGCAAAAGAAAGAATAAAGTTTTGAATAGACAAGTTTTCTCTTCCCACCATGCTAAATCCTAGAAATGCGTAAAAATGAGAATGAAGAATGTAAAGTAAATTGCATAAATTCATATGTCGAACAAACAGTCATGTCATCGTTGCTATTACATATATATAAGCGTGAAATAACTTTCTTTCTAGAATATTCTGAGATAACGTATTAGAACAAATATTTTAAATGGCTGTTCTAAGAACTGTGAAATGTTCATTAATCACGCCTCGTAAAGTGGATATATTACTGCGATTCTGCATAGATAACTTTAGATTACAAAAGCCAGAGATATTCGTATATTAGTGTATATAAATTGTATGGGCAGTTTGGTCATTACCTCGAACTTTAGAGAAATATTCTTGAAATATTATATTAAGGATATTAGTTATGAGTTCTACTTGAACTCTTGAATCAAGTATATTTATTATATATTTTCTATTTTATGTTTGAAATTGAGGATGGATTTGACATTACCAATTTTTATATTTTAAGGCAACAATTAAGTATCTTGGGCACAAAGTGTGACCCTAAACACGACAGCCTGTGGGTTCGATTTTGAATCGCGACTTAACACTCGATAACGGAGTGTCTTAACACTGGGTTCCCTCTGCCTACCCTGCTGTGTGCTAAAAAACATCTAATAATATAAAAAAAAACCCGCAACTACTAGAGCAAGTACTAGCCAACTTGAATTACACAAACGAACCTTTAATATCATCGATTGTAATCGTCATAATAAATTGCGAAGTTCTCATTGTTAGAAGAACTGTTGCTCCCATATTTTACGATATAGCGTACACAACTCCTTAAGGAATGTCTGTGGATGGAGAGATATACCTTGCAGATAATGGTTCAGATTTATAATATCTATGTGTTAGTTTATGGGTTATTTTTTAGAACATTGTTATTATTATTATTAATTATGATCATTTTTTTGGTTATATTGAAATTATTTTCATTTTCCCACTCTGGTACGTCTACCAGCGACGTTGAGTTCCGCAACTCAATACGCAATATTTCCAAAATTAGGAGGAAAATGGGGAACAGAGTGTCTTAATTCTTCCTTCTTTTTTCCTGATTGATGTTACGTTCTGGGATATTTTATTTTTTGTTTTATTCTACGATTTTTTTGTTATTATTGAACTGTATTATTATTATTTCCTTATATTGGTCAATTCTTAAATATATTTAAAATTAACTATGAATTTCAGTATTTTATTAAACCACCAAAATATTAAATATAATATTCTATTATATTATAATATAAAAATAAGAACTAAAAAAACAAGCATGTACAAACTACAGTTAAACTTTGTATAGATAAAGGTGTTAGATGAAATAAGCATGTGTTTTTCATTAATTATACTCACAGTGTGAAAATTCCTTAACACACCTCTACGTGAGAACGTTAGAAGCTCTTTAAGTAGGTGCATTAATTTTAACTGTTTACTATGTTTAGATGCATCTAAATATTAAGGATATTAAAGTATAAGGTTTAAAACCCTCATTTTTCGACCATTTTTAGAAACTGAATGTCTCTCTTGCTTTATGTGGCTTATATTAACGCCTTATTTTATTTAAGGCTTTTTAAGGTTTTAAGGGAGGTAGAGAGAGGAGAGCTAGCAACCTTTTTCCCAATTTTCATTTATCATAGATTCCCTCTGCCTACCCTGCCATATGCGTGATACAGCGTGAAGCTAAAAATACACTGAACCTTCAGTTTGCAGATCCTTTGTACTTGTCTTGTGGAACATTCGTCGAACAAAGACGATGTGCGTAATCATTTTAAGATATTATTATTTGTACTTTTATTACCCACGTGGGTTTATTTACGTATTTCGTTTGGTTCTTCCCAGTAATTCCTTCCTTTATTTTTGTTTATGAAATTAAAGATAAACATATAAAATGTTGTTTATTCATTAATGTAAGCATCTACATTTGTATTTTAGTATGGAAGTCATTATGACTTTTTATATCACTACCTTTATTTTACGTTTGTTGACTTAAAAATTGTAAGAAATCAGAGTTATTTACAAGTATGGCAGATTGTTATTAGTAAACTCCCTTAACTTTGCCTAACGTTTAATATGTATTTCTTTGACAGTAATTTCAAATGGTAAGACATAGCGCGGCGTTGAAATCCGCTCTTGAACATAGGCGGAACAGTACATGGGCGATAAAATTGAAAAAAATATATAAAAAAAACAAATCTAAACCAATTTTTCCTAGTTCTGAATATTACTTCTGCCGGAATTCGAACCCACGTTCACCACTATACCTTCACACATCTAAATTACGATACGATTGCGTCTAAATAACACCCATTAACGGCACTATAGCGACCTGGATAAACCTTTTATTACAGTGACAAAATTAAGGTTCAATTTATAAGCTATTCAAAGCATGAGGTAAGTTGAGTTAACAGCTACAACTATGTACTTGTGTGTCTACAATAGGCTATTAGCTGTGTAAAATGTTGGCCACCCACAGATTATATTATACTTTGGTAATAATTTTAACTGCTATTAATAATAATAATACCTATATATTAGTATAAACGTTTTTTTATAATACTTTCTTAGTATTTTTTTAAGTAATTTCTGGTTTTGGCTTTGCGGGGATGGCGAATTTGATTTGTAGGTTCCAGGAAAACGAAATCACCCTCTGCTGTAGATAGCTCTTCTCCAAGGATTTCCACGATAAAATTATCTATTAAAACATAAATTGATAATATCTATATATGTATATAACAGGACTTGTCCTCACTGACTGA
>FAPJ01025719.1:1441-12602 GCA_001485985.1 Heliconius ethilla aerotome | reverse complement strand
ATATACAATCAAACTTGCGTTTGGGACAAAAATGGGACGGCGGCGCTTCTAGTGTTAATTTAACGTTATAATAAGTGACTCTAGAATACGAAAGAAAATTACGTTAAGCAAATTAATGGCGTATATTCGACATTTTGAATATTATTAAATAAACTTTATAGTCAACGACTCAAACGCAGCTTTACCCATTTAAATTTGTTATTATATTTTAACTTAATTATATAAAATCTTTACATGAATGCCTTTGTGTTATTCTGTTACTGTTATTTTTAATCTTAATCGTTTCAGTAGTTCATCCTTCATCCACAAAAGCTTTCACATTTATAATAGTAGTAAATTTAATAGTATACCAATAATACTATATAAATGAAATGAAAATAATAAGCATTTATATAATATACTTTTTTATTAAAATAAACGGTCAAGCTAAGCGTCAATCCATTTAACACCATCTTGTCTGCTCCGACTGTCGATGAGAGCAGATGTCAGCGAAAATATAATAAGGGCCCATAGCTGGAGGGCAGTGATCCCGGCCTGGAGATAACGAGACTATTTGTGATGACTTCTAAAATAATAGTTTATAATTTTTTCATAATGATAATATGAAAAAAATCTTAATCCTGTATGTTATATTAACTATTTTTACTTGAGAGAGATGTAGGTACTTGTCTTTGATAGTTTTCAGGTATTTTCATATTATTTGATTTTCATTTAGGGAAGTAGGTAAATAATTTATTTTTATGTAGGTACTATTAAAATTAATACCTAAATAATTTGAAATTTCGTCGTGAAAGTTATGAAGAAGTAGATAAATACATAAAAACAATAAGAAGATGTAAGATGTAATAATGTAAGATGCAACAATAGATATTATTTTGCCTTATAAAGAGCTAAAAAAGAATTATAAAAACCTTATAAAAACCTGAACTAAATAATACAATAATTAGATACATCACACTAAATATTTAAATAGAAAATTTATTATTTTATTTCTAAACATATCAATTTTAGTAATAAATGGAAATAATCAGGGTAAGAAATGAACATTGTGCATGTCCTCGCCCATTCAGTTTACGAGGCAAAACTATGTAAATAATAAACCGTATATTTATATTGATAAGATATTTGATCTTATCAAAACATTTATGTGAATAGTAAAGTAAGTGGATACTATTTACTATATGAAATACGTAACGGCGAAGTAGTCAGTTGCTTTGAAATAAAATTTACTTTGTAGGTATCTTGCTTTAGATCGAGACTTTTCAGTGGCTATTTAAATATGGACAAGCGGATACAAAAAATATCATTTAAATAATTATTTAATGTTAGTACATTAAGGCTTGCCATATTTAAAAATTGTAAAGTAGACAAAGACCATAAAATAAAAAATAATTACTTTATTTTTAGTCTATTAAATTCTAAACTTGCCACATTATTTACCTAGATATATATATACGGTACACCTGCCTGTTTCATAATTACATAGTTTACCAAATTAAAAATTATATAACACATAAAATGTCCCATAAAAACAAAGTAAATAGATATACCTGACTAAACTTCAATAACGCCACCTAACTAAATTTAATTCAATAATATGATAATAGTACAAAATACTGTCTTAATTTGTATACAAAAACTAAACGATTTGACGAGTTTTTAATATTCTAGCGATTTGAATGATTTTACGAGTTCTCGGCACGCGTCGGTCGTAAACTTGCGGTCACCTGTTTTATGCTTATATTGAGGTAGGATTTTATCAATACATATTTAAACACACATAATGTTACATTTAAAGTAGGTCAGAATTTATTATTCTTAACTACACTGTTAGTTTCATTAAAATTGATCGAGGTTTTTTAGTATAAATAGATATGTGGATATTCGTGTATGTAAATAGTGTTCTTTTTTCTATTTGAAATTATATTTTAAGTGTTTCTGCTTATAATAAGATATATAATATATTTTTTTATGTTCAAGTGACAGTTATATATAGTAATAATTATTTTTTAAAAAGACTCTAATATAGATATAGGTATTACACTAATACATTCCAATATAATATAATTTATTCAATCAATGTATGTAAATGTAATGGAATAAGCCTACTTAACCCAGATATTTGGCACATACTTCACTAGAAATATTGGAACGTAAGCAAAAGTCAGCAGTTTTCCTAAAATACGCGCAGCACCAACCCATGACGCCATGTTCCATAACTCAAATGAGTGTGTACGTCAGGAATATAAAGGAGGACCTCAGGGCTGGCGCCGCCCAAAGCATTATGGCGGACGGATCTGCAAGCCATTTCCTCTTTCCCATTGGTGCATTAAGCGGATTCAGCTCTACCATCTTTGTTTTCACCAATCAGCGCCAAATTGACATTTCAAATCTTGTTTGTTGAGACGAACTCTATATTCTATCTCACTCTATCTTTTAGTGAGTGTGTGTAGAGTAAGTAGATAAGCTTTAAATGTAGAGATGGCACCGTGTTGTTAGTGTAAGTTGTTTAGGATAGATGGCGCTGTTTACACGGTAGTTTGTCCTCTATTCAGTAGATGGCGCTAGTTGTAAGTGGAATTGAAGCGATATAAGCCACTTAAATAAATAGAAATTTCATAATATAAACAAATATATGTAAATTAAAACAAATTCATTTGTCGACATTATAATTATAATAATTCTCTAAATATTAAATATTTTATTTCAGTTATGTTATAGATTGCATTATATACACTTTTGACGGATCGGGTGTTGGGGATATTTTTAAAAATGTTTTAATGTTTAATCTAAATAATATATGGTATAATATTATATCATATTTTATTTCCCTAATAATTTTTATTTAATCATATATTAATGTTGTAGATAAATGATTGGGTTGAATCTTATTGGAGAAAATAATCAATCGTTAAAAATAAGTCTCTACTCTAAAAATACTTTCTCTCTTTTCTCATTACTCATTAATTATATATTTCGCAGTACAAAATTATATGTACATGCAATTATACATATATTGCTAAAAATATATCTTAATAAAATTAAGCTAATGACTTTTAAAAAAAAAGCAAACATACTACTAACTCATCGTTTATCGTATTATCGATGTAGAGTCGGAAAGCATTTTATTTAATTAAAAGTTAAAATTATTTTATGTAAGTTAAAATCTTAATTTAATTCTTAAAATTACTTTAAAATATAATAATTGTCAAATAAAGTTTATTTTATAAATGTAGTCCAATTAAAATTTTAAAAAAGAATATTTATTTATTTTTTAAATTGATTCATTCATTAACTCACTCTGACCATTTAACCACTTTATTTTCATGGTAACGACATATACCTACAGCAAATACTGACATATTTCTTTGATTAGGCTTTAAACTCATAACCAAACTTAACCAACTGAAAATTACATTTGGTTTAAAAAAAATATGAGAAAATTTACTAAAAATATTTAATATGTAGATATTATTTTCAAAGATATCATCAACGTTTTCACTTGTTTGTAATAAAAAATACGAATCATTTTAGTTTGCATCGCATTGAACTATCGTGTTTTGCGTGAGCATTCAGTACTGAATTTGTATTCAAAAGGTACCTAACATTGGAGAACGTAATAATAATAAAATGTACGATTTCAACTCGATTTCAGCGACTTTAGAACATTGATCAAAGATAAAGATAGAAAAATATATATTTTTCCTATTTTCCATTTTATAAAATTCTTTGGATTCACTATATTATGCCAATACATTTAAGAATGCCAAACGGTAAAACTTATGCTGGCTAGGATATCCCGTCGGTAAGCCGGAAGCTCGGTGGCATACACGCTACATGCAAATGGACATTAACTCTAGGTATATGAGTATTTAAATGACATAGCAGGATATTGAACCTTGGGTAGGACATGATTTTTTTATTAAATGCTTAATAAATTATGATAATATGCTTAATTAATTATGATATATGAAAATAGTTAATCATAGTTATTTGACTCTACTTTTACATTAAACTTATAAAGATTACCAATAACGTAAGTATTTCAAATAAATATAATTATTTTACATAAAATAGGCAATGGGCAATTTATATTTTTATAAATTTTGGTACAGTTTTATAAAAAAATGTGATGTAATGTAATTTTTTAAAGCAAATAAATATTTTTTCTCTAACTTTATATATTTACTAAAGTTTTATCTCCTCTTGAAATGGAAAAAAAATAATCTGACATCTTAGTTATGCGGAGTTCTTCGAATGTAGATAGGTAGATTTTTTTTGATTTTGCGCTTATTTAAGAATTGATTATCTAATATTTATATTTAAATTGATTTACAAAATATCATTATTATATATTATGTTGTAGGTAAGATATTCTATTTCTTATTTTAAAAAATAAAATTATACTACAAAGTAGGATAACAGGTTACTACTATTTTCATACTAAAGTTTAAATCTATATTTCAAGCTATACCTAATAAATATTTTAGTGATAAAATTATAATTATTGATTAAATTTATACACCTCCCTACCTATAATACAAAGATGAAATTTATGAAATCATTTCTATCACAGATATTGGGTATGTTATTTATTATTTTGTTTGTGCATATGCACACATGTAGACATGGAAAATAAAACGCTACTTGCGTAATTTATTTATTTTAGATTATAATAATTTATATCATACACTTATCGAACGCATATAAACTATGTAAATTAATACATAAATTGCAGACAAAGTATTTAAATTAATTTATATACTTATACACATTATGTTATTTTATATATTTAGAAACTAGAACGTTTGTTTGAGATTTTGAAATTGTACAATTAGAGTAAGTCGAAATTAAATATAATTTCTTCCTACTCTGTTTGATCTTCCATCCCAGGTCGTCTCGGTCGGTAAATTATTAATTTAATTAAAATATATTATTAATAAACATATTATTCACATATATATTTATTTTCTAGTAATGCCTATATACTCGTACAAACATTTTCTATTCTTGTGAGACAATAATTAATAAAATAAGCAATAAAAAATTACAAGGATACTTGTGAAACAGCGATTAAATCTAATTTTATTTAGTATTCATAAAAATTGATACAAATAGTAACATAAAGGTAGCGTTTCTAATATTTATATTATTAACAATTTTATTACTATTTAATAGTTTACTGTTTGCAGACATAGTATTAGGGTCATGGCTATTTAGAGAGTCGTAAAATTTTCTAAAATATCTGTTAATTATATATAGCAATATAAAATATTATGAGCTTATAAAATATATAAAATTTTATAGGTAGGTATATTTGTTTACAAACCTTTGTATATTTGGTAATATATTATTACAAGATAGTCATCAATAGACTAAAAAAAATATTTAAAAAAACATAAAAACCCTTGAGATGGTACATAGATAAAACTTTTTTTAATATCAAATTACAAACTTATACAAAAATAATATTTTTAAATCCTTTTTTAGATTAAAATAAACTTTTTTAATATAGTAGCCGAGTACTTCTTTATTGTTTCATTATTGACACAGGAACACCTTTTTATCTTTACCTATTTCCTGTGTTTTAGGGGACAGGCACGACAAGATTAGTGGTAAAATACTTAGTTTTTTTCAATTTCTTTTCCACTTTGAGGTAATATATAAAATAAATAAAATATAAACTTACTTTACTAATTTCATCATGCAAGAATCGAATTTGCACCTTTCGTAATAACCACTGTACGCTTAAGGACTTACAAACACATTAACCGCCAACTCAGGTCCCATTTAATTATTTTGCGTGTGTGATACCTATCCAATTAATTTTAACGACTGTACAATACAATAGCAAATTATCTACATAAATGTAATGATCGTGATCGGCATTCTATTATTATAATTTAAATCGAATGTTATAGAAAACAAATTCTTATAAAATAAAATCAGCTTCATGCTGTATCTCGCACGCAGCAGGCTTGGCTGAGGGAACCTAGTGTTAAGACACTCTGTCTCCCACTTTCTGCTGAATTTTTGTAGCTTAGAATATCTCCTTACTGCATAAATATGTATGCAAGAAGCATTAAGTAGTACTTGAGTCGCACAAGCGGGTGGACAGGCTGTGGATTCTTCTCCCTTTGAGGAAATAAAATATTTAATATTTTCATTTCTTCGCTCTGGTCTCGAGGTAAAGCGCAGCGTTGAGTTCCGCCACTCAACACGCGGTGCTGTCAGAATTCGGCGGTTGCTAGGAAATGGATACTTACCAATGAAAAGCATAAATCTTTTTAAATAAAATATTTATATACCCAAATAAGACTCACTGTAACACAGTCAAGTCTTAACTGTCGTAGATAATGAAGTAGACCCAGCAGACCCGCATTACTTAGTAAAAACACAGTAATAATTTAGAATAAAACCAGTTCAATTTTGTTTAAAATTTATGTTTCAATGTGGAGTAGGTAGATACTGTTAAATTGTAAATATCTAGATACTTGTTATGCTTATAAGCATAACTGTAAATTTAAAATGTTACAGAATTCAAATTCCATATATATGTATAAATATATAAAAAATATTCGTTATACATTCTTTATATTTGTATATTATTTCAATTCATTAGGCACTCTATCTCGATATTTGGACTTTATGATAATAAAAATGTCTAACAACCATAATATAATTCTTTTTAAGTAGCCATAAATATTTTTAAGTTAACCAAAATTATCTTTTAAAGTGTTGATATTATACAATAAAATGAAGTATATAGATTATATTATTATAAATAAATATAACATAGAATAGATCGTTTGCTTGATTTAAGTATGTGCCGCCGTAACGGGATTTCTTCTCGTTATAGTTATTACGATTTACAGATACATAGAAATCACTTTATTTGCGATAACGAATACAAAAATTAGTATAATTTTAATATCAAAATAAACAAGCTACTTTTTAATTAGTAATATTTTTGATTTATTTTGTGGGCCAGTGAGAATTTATTTAAAACACGTCTCTATAATTAATGTCTGTTTTCGAGAAATGTATCCGTTACCGCCGAGAATGAGAAATCTATTTGGTAAATCTATATATTTGAGTTCAGTTTGAAGCTAAAAAACAAAAGTTCATCCAGGTCACGGGTTCGATTCTCATTCGAGGACACAACGTTAAACACGTTACGTACGTTATATTTTCATTACGTCGCGCTCGTAACGAGGCAAAGCACCGCCTTGAGTTCCTCCATTCAACATGCAGTCCAAAATTCGGTGGAAAATGGGGAACGATAGTTTCTTAAAGAGAACGGAGTGTCTTAATACTAAGTTAGCAGGTTCTCTCTGCCTACCCTACTAAATGCACGGGATACAGCATCAACATGAAAAAATAAAGAATTCTATTACTTATTTTACTCTGAATACTTATTGTATAAAGATATCCAATAGCAAAACATTTCTAAGCACAAACATCGAGATAGACTTGATGTATATTTAATAGCATAAAAAGGGGTTCAAATTCACAGGTACAAAGTATTTTGTATGCATGTATCGGTGCGTGTCTGTACATATGTAGTATATTACCGTTCGGGGCTCTGAGGTGCAGTTTGGGAATACCGCACCGGCTGATACGCCGTAAAGTATGGCGCACGATGCTAGGGATAGCACAGTGGGATCAATGTGAAGATATGTAGGTATAAATGTAGGTATATTTATATACTGACATCTTACAAGGTTTTATAGAAAATGTTAAATTTATTATTAAAAAAAGGATAGAAAAATTATATTTATTATCTATAATATAAATCTATTATGTTCTGTAAATTATTCAACAATTCATATTTTATTATAGGCTTAGTATACAAGATTATACAATTTTAGACTTAGAGTATACAACATTAATTTAAATTAACCAGAAGTTTTTGTGCTTCAGTAATTTTCATATATCTTCAGACGTATCTCATATTCATTCCATCGGCTGTGTCGGGCGGTCCAATAAAATATGTAGGCATCCTCGACGTGCCCGAGCTCTCTCTCTATCCTATAACAAGAAAGAATTTTTCTATGCATCCATTTCTACTGGTAAGAATATTTTAAAACTTTCTACTATCATATAACATATTAGACTGTTTACATCGAGGTCTATTGATGTAAGTATAATAGAAACCATTTAAATCGACAAATATTTAAATAGACATAAAAATAATATACAAGCAGTACAGATAGGAAAGGTACCTTTCTATTGATCGGCAATTCAAATACGAAATATCATAACATTTTATGTAATGAAGAATGAAGAAAATTTATACAAATATTAAATACTTATAATAAAACTAAATAAATTTGTCTATTTTCTTATATATATTTAGAACAAATTTCTCATACAATCCATCAAAATATTAATAAATACCTTTATCTATTAGTTGATGATAGCTCATAAAGTACCTAATGTCTTCGTAGTTGGTAGTTAGTGGACATATAGCATAGACAATTACTAAAGGCACAGCGTCAATATAAGGTTATTTATAACGTCTGGAATATGAAGTGGTGACCACATTCTCGATTAGACTCACCAATAAGTTTCAATTGATTTAGGGCTACGAGCACTCTGTCTGTAGATATAATTATAATTTGTGACATTACTAAGACGATTGTAACGTAGTTTGTTAGTAATTATCTACTAATATGTTAATTTAATATGGTTGTTCTTTTTAATACTGTAGATATTTATATTATACATTTAAGCTTTTTAGCTGAGCTTTTAAATGAAATTTCTATGGTCACAGACTATCTACTGTAAAGTATTCGAAATGTCTGCCTAGGCATATATATCTACTTCCCTACCTATATATTTATAAACCTACAATAACAATTCTTTCGTAGCAATCATTAATGATTTTCTACAAATGTACCTATAATATTTTGTATAAATGCAATTAACTCACCGGGCGGTCTCACAAACCATTAAATAACTATTTTATTATACATCTGTAATAATAAATTATTCTTTGCATATTGTAACCAAAATATCGGATGCAAATTAAGCAATTTAAATTGAAAATTAAAAAAATAAACGTTCCACATAACGAGTATCGACCGGAGATAATCCTTGACAATAAATAAAGATTCGGCAGATTTAAGATTCTGGGAAAATCGTGAACAATTCGCGTCGGTACCTTGAAAATATCCACACGTGCTACAAAATATAGCAATTACCTATTAGGTACCTCCAGGCCAGTCATGGCGCAGGGGGGACTGTAATCACGACTGGTTGTAGGTTCCCTTCCTACTCGAGGAAATGAAATATTTATTTAAATCTGTCTAGTATCGATGTAAAGCGCGGCGTTGAGTTCCGTCACTTAACATGCAATGTCTCCAAAAATTTGGCGGAAAATGGGGAACGGAGTGTCTTAACACTAAGTTCCCTCTGCCTATTCTGCTGTTTTTAGCTTTTAACGAAATGCCAGGTTTAATATTTCGTTTAATTCAATTCCCACTAACTCTGTACCGGAATGCTTGCGACACTAAAACGACGCTGTCTCATTAAGCGGGAGCGAGGGCTCGTTGCGGCAAGTTATTGTCGGGTGTAGCCGTAAAGTACGCTATTTGATGGCTTACAAACATGGGCTATGGTACGAGTACATCGATTATACCTACTCGTATCGATTCAATATCGATTCTTTTAATACTAATCGACTCTACTGTTACGCTAACGATCAATTTTCGCGACTTATCGATACTCGGTAAGTTAAAATATTCAATTACTTAATTCGGGCAGCTGTGTGAGTATAAAAGGCTTTTAAATGCTTTCTTGTTTTAACCGTGTAAGTAAATATACTGTGCGGTCCTTTGAACATTTAGCATTTGATTTTTTTAACTGTAATTTGAATCGTTGTGAGCAATATGTATTTTTAATAGTAAATTTATAATAACCATTTATTTTATCTAAAGTTCTTCTCATAATAAGTTATTATATAATTAGCTTTTATCAGCCAATTTTAATATAAATTATAAGAATACGACAATATTATAAGAATACGAAAATAAAATGCATTATTAAATTATATAATTAGCTACAAATGGTTGCTTTAACGATTCGATAATTCAAATAAACATAACATTGGGTCGTTCAGAATCTCTCTTAGAGTGAATTTGCCTAATTATTATAAACAAAACGAATACAATATGTTGACACAAATTTATTCGACTATACGAAGCCAATATTTCCCAAAGTATATTTACATTAGCTGTTTAGAACATTTTAATGTATATTGCCTCGTAGTTGTTAATTAAGAGAAAATAAATATCATTATTTACAACAAGAACAAGACAACTTACTTAAAGGTAGGAATACTAATTAATTGAATATAATTGGTTTAAAAATATGCATATATTATGATCGGCAATACCTACCCGGTATATGAATGTATAAGCGTTCATTCGATGCTGCAATCGCTGAAATCCTGTATTTCTACCTAAGCTAATGAGGTGTCAAGCGCCATCTTATGCCGTTTTAAAACCTACCTATAGGCCTTATGTGAGTTCGGCTTGGCTTGAAACAGGTATGATAATATTCACAAGCACTTAGATACTAATTTTATGAGACATCTGAGAATAACTACCTTTCGGCCTTCCAACGCGAATCGTATACACAAAGTATCTATAAAGATGCATAACATGACTAAGAATAAAACGACCTCGCGCTCTGTTTTATCTTCGTTTTGATATTCTCTGAAAATTCAATAGTTCTAATATAGATAATTTAAATAAAATTAGTATGAAAAAATGTTTTACTTTCTCTCAATATATAAGGATGTCAAAAAGTTTATATTCATAATATATTTTTTTAAAGTTTACTATTGAAACATGTAAACAAAGTATTCGTTAAATTTTCATAAGACGTTTCATGTTTTAATAAGAATAAACACATTGCAGGGTCAATATAATGTCGAAAGATTAAAGGAGATTTCAAAAATAATTTTCATGTTAAGTGAAGCATAAATCTTGAATATTACTGTTATTTTATAAAATCATTAAACTTCTGACCTTATGCATAAGTCAAATATTTAAAAAGTACACAGCTAATTAGGTAAATTTAATTATTTATCTGTCAACTTTTATGTTTATATAAACATACTTTATGTACCTACTGTAGCTGTGCTGTGCTGTGT
>FAPJ01025680.1:0-13157 GCA_001485985.1 Heliconius ethilla aerotome | reverse complement strand
GTTACTATAAATGCTAGGAGTCCCAAATTTTGCATGGACGTCATTTATAGGCCTTAGGTACTCATGGAGACAGAAATTAATAATAACGTAGTTCACGCAGGCGGGCCGCTAGTATATATATAAATTTAATTTTTATATTTATATATAAATTTAAAAATGTTTGTGTTTTAAGACATAAGATATTTTTAAATTGAAAGCAAAAATTTTGAACAAACACCGTAACTAACATATAATTTTTCCATCTAGTCGTAATCCAATCGTCTGGCGGTCTATCGAAGGACGAAATCGAGAACATGGTGAAGGCGGCGGAGCAGTTCGCGGCGGCCGACAAGGGCCGGCGCGAGCGCGTGGAGGCAGCCAACCAGGCCGAAGGTGTGCTGCACGATACTGACACTAAGCTGGATGAATATAAGGCGCATTTACCACAGGACGAGGTGATTTAGTTCATACGATTACGTTTATGTTCTTCGGATCCATTTGTTCGTTGGTAAAAAACGAAGTGAGCTAGTATTAGAAGAGTGTAAACGGAATGAAATTAAGGTTATTCTGCGGAAAGGGGTTTAATTCATTCATCGGTTTTTTTTTGTATTGTATGTCTTAGGTGCATTTGGCGCAAGACAAGGCATAATTCATTACTGCTTCCAATGCCATAAGTTCATTGTTGAAAAATAAGGTAAACAATTTTAGACGAGTTTAAAACGTAATGTATAACGTGCGTGAGTAGCTCATTCGTTAATTCATTTGACTATCTGAAGAATAGCTTGTCTAATAAAATTTCCTTTAAATGTTTTAGTTCATTTATTCTTTGTCATACAAAACTACATCTTAAGCTAGGTATAATTTATTCTTTGTTACATTCTTTTGGCACCATTAAGTTTTGGATACCTATAGTGACATTTTTAATTATTTATTTTTTTTGTTAAAGAATCTCATGTAGACGAGTTTAACATGATCTTTTTACAAATGAAAATCATATGCTGATTGTTACATTTATTTTTTTATATACTATAAAAAGCATCCAATTTAAGCCCATCAATTGATAATATTTGGGGGGTTAAGCCGGATGCAAGAGGAACGGCGTCGCGTTATCCCCTCCCGTGTGCTTACACGTGAGACGATCTACGATTGCCTACAATTAATTTCATGACTTAATGCCTGTTATTTAGTTCAAAATGTTTATATGTTAGTTATAAATTTTTATTTTTTTGTTATAATAAATCTCTATATAAATTTAACTCAGCATTTCCTAAATACCACATTTAGGAAAGGTTTGAGAGTGTTATGATATTGAATTATAAAAACCTATTACATAATAAAAAACTTCACTCTTTTCCTCATATAGCAGAGTACAGTGATGTGTTGAGTGGATGGAATTGACGCTCGACCTTGTCTTGTTACCAGAGCAAGGAAAAAAGGGAAGGGGAAATCCCCAAATAGGTGTCGAACCCATAATCATTATATTTACAGTCAAACACTGTTACACAGCAGCAACATAAAATATATTAGCATATATTTTTTTCAATAATGCAAATAATAAAAAGGCAATTATTTTAATAGTTTCTAGTGAAATAATATAATTTTTGTTTGCAGTGCGACAAGCTACGCGAAGAAATGGGTAAACTACGTGAACTGTTAGCTCAAAAGGAAACCGCAGACCCCGAAGCCATTAAGTCAGCCACCAGTACCCTACAGCAGGCCAGTTTGAAACTGTTCGAACAGGCATATAAGAAGGTCATTTAAATTGAATTAATATTCAACATTTATTACAGTTTGGTCGATAGAGTGTAGACTGCAGTGTCGTATGTATGCACGTTTTTGAGCCACAGTGTCCATTAAGTAAGGTGCGGTGGTCAAGCAAATGTGCTATATTGATTTTGGAGTGGACTTAAAGTTAATTTTTATTTTATCATTTACTTATTTCTGCTTCTACATTTTCATTTGCTTTTTTTTTATTGTATTTTTATTTTTGGTTTTTGTGTTTTATCTTATATTTGTTGTTTTTGGTAAAAAAAAAATATTTACATAATTTCTAATAATTATTAGACATACTAATTGTATCTTGTATTAAGTTAGATTATTCTTCTTTTCTAAGTAGGGATTGTAGATATTTTGAATTGAACAATGAATGACTTTTTTTATTTTTATGTGTGATGTAGATTATAGAGATTATTTAATATAAATAAATATTTATTTTGTAGATGGCAGCAGAACGTGAAGGATCATCACAACAATCCCAATCTCAAACACAGGAAGAGGAAAAAAAGGAAGAGAAGAAGAATTAAATTAGTTAATATAATATATACAAAAGTTGTCCGTCTGTAGAAGCGGTTATTATAAATAGAAAATTCTGTACAGTAAAAAATATGTTTAACACACAGTTGGGTTAATTTTGATTGCAATTTAATATTAATAATTGATTGTTTGTTTGTTCGGAAATCACAATCACAAACAATTAATTATTTGTTTATAGTGATTTCTGCACAAAGAAGTGCACTACTATTAATATTTAATTGATACTTGCAAAAAAAAATTCCTCAATATCTATCTATTCATAATAATAGAGCAAACTAAATTGAAGCTGCAACCTCCGCTCAGTAAAGAAAAGCATACGTTCTTTTTGAATTATTACTTGCTATAAGTAAATCTCAATAGTATGGAGTTGATTTTTTAAAAAAAAAATTTCACCAAAAAAGTAGTGATTCAATAGCTTTATTTTTTTTTTAGTTTTTTAAATGTAAATTAGTATTTTTCGTTTGTTATATGACAGTTGACCGATTTTGAAAGGTGTATTTTTTTAATGTTTGGTCAGTATATGCGAAAATAGCTTGCTTAAATTTTTCAAAATCAAAATAAAAGTGGATTTATTGGCTTAGCAGCATATTAAATAATATTATTTGTGTTTTTATAAAGTATGTGCTAAAAAGGCAGGTTAATTTATATGTTTTCCTAAAAAATCTGTCTAAAACTGTATATTTAAAACATATAAGGCAAAATTTAATTTTGCAATTGCATTGTAAAGATCAATCCTTGTGATTTAAAAAAGGCAAGATTATATGTATACATTTTATGTATAGAGATTTACATATTAATAATTTTGTTATGTGGGAAAGTCATAAAGCATTAAATTTTTTTGTGTACAAACGTTTTGGTATGTAATTTTGACAAAAAACGAAATATATAAATTTGCAATTTAGTGTCGCCATATCTTTCCTATTAAAGATTGCTGATCTTTTTAATTTATTGAGGTACTTTTGAATATATAAGAATAAGGGACTATTTTGACAGAATTTGCCGCTTTTAAAGCCAAAATTGTCCCAAATAAACGTATAAAAACGAATTTATGGCATTATTTTATATGTTTCCTTATATATTGCTAAAATTCAGATATTCTTATGTTCAAAATTACCTGATTTTCTAAAAATATTACGTCTTCTATCAAAGTCGGTACAAATTTCATATGGAAAATGGAAATATATTGTTATAATGAAGGACTGGTATTTCCTTAAGTTGTTCTATTTGTGTGTATGTTTGTTTGTTACGATTTTATCATGTATTCTGGTTTATGAGGTGAAACATTTATAGATTTGTGGAAGATAGACCTAATTTACTTGAAATTATTCTATAAATATAACATTTTTTTATTATTTGAAATATTAATGGTTTCACATTTTTCAATAACAAGCAATGTAACTTGAGTGGCGGAACTCAACGTCACGCTTTGTCTAACAGAGCAATTTCCTCATCAATCTTTGAAATATTGTGTATATTTTATTTATTAGTACTAAAATTAAATTAGGTCTGCACCATTGGCTGGCGAATAGGTTTTAAAATCGTTACGAACTGTATGCTTTTATTGTTATTTTTTTTCACAACCATCGAGACATAGTGCATATGTGACAAAATGTTCTAGGAATTACTTTATACTACTACAGCCTTTGTGCTTATATTTTGTGTCAGAAAAAAGACGAAATTATTAATAAATAATTGTTGTTTTAAATATGATGTATTAATTTATGCACTATTTTTGTTTGTGTGTCTGTGTGGTACGGTCATGAGAAATTGTATGTGGAATTAGATGTTAGTGAAATATATTATTTCCGAAATTTGTTGTTTTTCTTACCTGTTAGTGTTAGTCACTATCCCACGCATAGCAGGCTAATCAAAGTGGGCCTATTGACAAGACTGTTCATTGGCGGGACTCGACGCCATGGTTTTCAACATAACATAACATGTAGAGAACATTTCTAAACAAGGTATGGTCTCTGTTATGTAAGCAACGTGTGAAACTTAAAAAAGAGAAACGTTTTTTAAATGCATAAATATAATCTACAAGTAACAAAATTTTGAATGATTTTAAAAATTATTTTATATTTAATTTTTACAAACTAAAGTTTTATCTTATGATAGAAAGAACAAATTAAAAATGAAACCCTAACGCTATCAAATACCTTATTTACACTGAGATTATTTTATTTTCTTTTGACCACGATCAATCTTAGATTTTTTTTTTATTATTAGACCAGACCAGTGTGAAGGTAATCAATTAAGAACAAAAACCATTTCATATATGTATTTAACATTTAGCAAACATTTAGTAATTTACCTTGAAATGTGAAGGACATAACAATTTATTTGTATTGATAATGCAATAAAATGAAAACTCGTGATTTTTCATAATATTTTATTCAACTAACTTAATCATTATATATTATTTTGCCTAACAATTTAGGAAAGCTTAAAAACAAATTATTTCTTGACACTTAAACAATTTGTGTCTATTTTAGAAATATAATAAAAAAAATAATGAATCAATGACCACCTTCGAATGCTATAACCAAAGGCTTACCTTGTTGGTCGTCATATCGATCGTTAGATTTACAATTGTACATGGAGACTACGCCATATGTGAGAATGCCTAAGCAAAACAAAGTGACCATAAGGCCTGCTAGGATTTGAGAATTAAAGTAGGGGCCGCAGTTGATGGCTGGACCGAAACATCGAGACTCGTTGCCCGATGCATTCGTTGACCTTATATAAGAACCAGATTGGAATGGTTGTATCTGTGAAAATAGATACATAATAGTTTAAATATTTGACAGACTATGTTTTTTGGTACATTTATTTTTCTTGATTACACCTTTATTACGCTGTATCAAGACACCCCGTCTTTAGCTTTTAATACC
This sequence comes from Heliconius ethilla aerotome, assembly GCA_001485985.1. Lineage (NCBI taxonomy): Eukaryota > Metazoa > Arthropoda > Insecta > Lepidoptera > Nymphalidae > Heliconius > Heliconius ethilla. The sequence continues at coordinate 7,974 of FAPJ01025680.1, read as the reverse complement.
TGATAATGTGAAATGGTGACTGCACTGCCGTCTCTCAAGTTGACTAGTATTAGTGGTTCACTACACACGTAGGACCAGTTCCAAGGAGCTCCAACCTTCATTTCAGTACGACCGACTTCCTCACCCCACTCCAGCAACATAACATTCTCTTAACACAAAGTAATATGATTAAAATTTTAAAAAATGGGGCTACAAATTGAATTTCATTTATTGAGGGCGTAGCAGCACAGCGTCTGACTGTGAACGCGGAGAGCGGCGTTGAGTTCTGCCACTTAACACGCAATGTCTTGAAAATTGGGCGTAAATTAAGGAATAGAATGTCTTAGCATTAGGTTCTGAATTACATCTATATAAACATTTCAATGACTAACTTTAGTTAGCATATTATGATAGTCGGTATTTATTTAGCTTCACGCTGTATCAAGATAGGTAGGCACTCTGGCAGTGGGAACCGTTCCAATCTCTCCCACAGTTAACCTCAATCCCGTTTTTTCACGTTGTGGGACGAAACTCATCGCTGAGCTTTGTCTTGTTACCAGAAGGAAATGAAAATACTTCATTGGAAATAAAGAATAAAAAAATAATCAGTTGGGAATTAAACGCGACGTTTATATTCGATATTAATTTGTAAATTGAAAATCTCACCAACAATCCAACTGTCATCTTTAAAAACGAAGGCAAATTCTAGTTCAAAGTCCGAATACGCCATGCGCGTGTTCAAACGTTGCTCCTCCCACGTCTCCTCCGCTACTAGAGGGATCTGGCTGAATGTAGATCTCCTCGCGCCCATTGTTGTATATACACCTAGAATAATAAAAAATATATTTTTATGAAACAATCATGTTTTCTGATTGTATTATTTTTATTCTAATAGTAAATGTTTTCGAAAGCAGGCATACGTTCTATTACATTCTTTCATTTAATGAATCAAAATAATTTATTGCCCTGTGTGGGAATCAAACCCACAACCGTCACGTGTTAAAATGGCGCCTTAAATCTATGTATATCTCATTGTAATGATGGCAATTGGTATAATGAGTTCGAATTATATAATTTGGAATGTTTAATTAAAGTATAAATATTTAAAGAAGCTATTATAAATATTTAAAAATGTATAAATATTTAAAGAAGCTATTATAGTCACTATTTTTAACTACATGAGCAAAATTCACCAACCAATAAATCTAAAAAGAGCTCCGGAACTAGAAATTGTGACGCCGGGCTGACGATAGCTCTTCTGCGGCTTAATAGGCACAAAACTCTGTTTCTCAACTACAATAGGATTTACTTTGCCCGTGTAAAACGCCAATATAGGTCTTGAAGCTATTTGTCGGACGACCAAATATACTTCTCTCATTAATAAATCGTGTCGTCTTAAAGCACTCGCCCGAGTCTCATTCACATTATCCATGAAGTAAACGTACAAATGTTTGTATTTACCATCGTAAATCTTGAGTTTGGTACTGGAGTCGCTTAAATAGAAGATATTAAAGTTCTCTGGCGGTAAATATTGTTTTAAAGTTTTAAATGGCTGCGCAACAGCTGGGAGGAAACGTACTTGGTTCTCCTTTAAGCTTTGACGCAGATGATAGAATGGAGTTCCTACCATATCCTTAACGCTTATGTCTTCAAAACAGAAGGATTCTTCTACAAAAAGAATAACCACAGAAGTTCTTTTTATAGCTTCCTCGATAACTTTTACAAAATCGCTAGACTTCAATTTAGCGAATGGATTTTGGTCCATAGGTACATGTGATAGGACTCTTTCATGGTCTAATACAAAAACTGGTGTTGTATCTCTTTCAGCGTTACTAGACGACAAAAATAGGAAAAAGATAATATTTTTGTACATTTTTCGTAGTTTTAAGAAATATTTTGATGACGGAAGTGTGTTGTATTCTTTTTAGTTTTATTTCTTAAGGATATGAGGAACCAAGAAGGTTTTAAGAAAAAAATATATTACAGAAACTTACTGTGAAAAAAAATATTTTTATTTTGCTCATTAAAAAAAAACAGAATTTCTTGTGTTGACCTTTGTAATTTAATTTTAATAGTTAAGCAGGTAGGGTAGGTATGGCAACGAGACAAAGCACGGCGTTAAGTTCCGCCACTGAATTCCCAATTCCTTTTCCCAGGTTTCCTGTACCTACCCTGCAATGTGTGGAACACAGTGAAACTAAGAAAAACATTTTTATGGATTCAAATTAACTTAATTTTTTAGCCTCAGGAAGCTAAACTATTTTTTTAAGTTATCTATTTAATGTGATTTCCCAAATTTTATATTTCTTAAATAATATTTAATTTTACAATATATTCGTTTCTGCCTTTATACTGGCAACATTATATACCATAGACAAGCGTCAAAGTAATCATATGATCACTTTTCACATGACCAATGGTTCTTCGTCATCGCCCATTTTCCGTCTTTTTATGACAATTTCTGGGCTAAAAACTTATTAAGTAAGGTAGTCCTAAACGTCCACTAGGAATAGTTATAAAAATGGCGTTGTGCCGTTTAGTATTCCCTCTTTTAGTGTTAAGTGTCGTGTCGAGTTATGCCAATATACATGTACCAGTATTTCTTTGGGGCGATTTGAAAACATTAATAAAGTCGAATCCCTTGTCTACCGTGCCTCAAGAAGATTTCGAAGCTATTTTGAATAAAGAATTAAAAGCCGATCCATTCGTCGTAATTTTCGTCGACGAAACTTTGTCTGTTGAAGATTTCTCACTCAAAGACTCCGATGGCGACTCTTCGTTCCCCTATTTACACGCTAACATTGGTAAAGCTGTATACTTACCTGGTGTGGAGAACGCTTTACCCATCCTAAACAAGTTGGCGAACCCTGAACAAGTGGACCATGTGAAACTGACAGAAGACGGGCTTTCTGCTGAATTTGAACCAAGGGACGTAAAGGTACTCCTTATAACGCTTAAAGATGCTCGTGAGGGTGAATCAAGGGCTGAACTGCTCCGTCGTCATAACGATTTCATGGCAGATATGCTCACTAAGCTACAAGAACAGTATGATAACATTGTAGCGATATACACTGCAGAGAATCCTTCCTGGACCATTGCTGAAAAGCACTCTCGAGTCCGTCGTCAAGCTGGAGAGAGCCAAAGAGACTATGTAATGGATGGCCTGAGGTTGTATGTGAAGAACATCATACTTTCCGTTGGAAGTGAAAAAACTAATTTGAATAACATGGCCAGTTTCTCTAGCAAATTCAATGAAACGGAAATGTCCACAACAATGAACTTTGGAGAGAAGTCCATCACATTAAACTTTTTACAGAAAGCTGGTTATTGGTTCTTCAGTGAGTATTCACTCTTTTTTTCAATTATACAATTGTGTAGGATTTATGCAAGTGGGTGTTGTGGGCAATGTTTTGAATATTTGGGTAATGCATGGGGAATGGAATGTTTAATACTAGATTACCTCTGTCTGGTCTGCTGTGCTGTGCCTGTGCCAGTGCCTGCATGGCTTCACCAGTTTGAACTACACAATCATTTAATTTTCCAACCTGAATTACTTTTGTGATCTGATGATATTCTCATTTTAAAGACATCATTGAAAACTAAAATTTCAGCCAATTGAATAATAAAGTTATTTGTTCACTTTCTTATTTTTAAACTGATTTACTTAAAACAACATTACTAAATCTTAAGAGAAGTTTAAAAAAATATAGTAGTGAAAACTGCATTTGAATTGGTTAAGATGTTTCTGAGATCGTAGAGTGGCTGATAAACATGTTGTTTGCTGATTTGACTCCTACTTGACGATACAAATAATTTCTTAGCTGTGGTAAAGAGGCAAACTGTGGTGTTAATTTCTTAGCTGTGGTAAAGAGGCAAATAAAGTGGTGCATGTGGAATAGAATGTCTTAATATTAGATTTCATCAACCTGCAGCATGAATCTAATGACAATGAAATGACCAAAATTTTCCAGGTTCGGTAACCCTCCAACAAAGCTCACCATCGGCAAGAATAGAGGAGCTCCAACCCAACTCTGAGGTGCACTCCATTATGGGTTTCTCATATAGATGTGGTCAGAATGTCTCCTTCGCCAGTCAGAGCTACAACATTGTTTTCCAAGACTTGAAGGTAATTTGATAATTCTGTTTTGTGTAACTTTTGATAATTCTGTTTTTACTTATGGCTTTATATTTTTTTACAATTTTGAAGAAATTAATGTCCAAAATTGAAGCAGAAAGTGAGAAGTGAGTATTTGATACTAGGTTATCGCTGTCTACCCACCCTGCTATGTGTGATAAGAGTATATAAATTAATAATTTAAAAATGTTATTTTACACTAAAGTCCGAAATATATTTTTTTACAATATATAACTAAAGTAGTAAATCTTGAATTTTCTAAAAAAATAAGTACTCCTTTTTATAAATTAATAATTTTAAACTTACAGGTTCAACCCTTCTTTAAATCATCAAATGAGTCCCAACCTTTCGGGGATTCACTCAACTGTGTAGGTTTCTTCACTGTTCCCATCTGGTCTGGCTTATTTGTGGTCTTCATTCTTCTAGCCATCACCTTCTACGGCATCATGATGATGTTGGACATCAGAACCATGGACAGATTTGATGATCCCAAAGGAAAAACTATTACAATTAACTCGGCTGAGTAATTTCACCCTTTGTCACCTTGTTATTTGACAGATTTTGACAGTTTTTAATCTGCACCTTAACTGTCAATGTCAAGTAAAAAAAAACTAATTAGACACATTCATAGCTCAAATAAGCTTGTTAAGGATAGCTTGAGATATTTAAAGAACAGTATTTTTAATGGTACTATTTAAAAAAAAATTTTAATTTTTCTTAGTGGACAAACAAGAGTAAATAGGAGATTTCTCTCTTTTTACAGGAATTTTCAAATTTGTTGTTGATTTTTTTTTAATAACTTGTCTTTGGTAACTAAAGTAAAGCTTCGTATGAACGTAAATTTCGATTTTAGATTTTTATAATATAACCAACTATGTGCCTGTTCATATTACATATAATGAAATAAATAATTAAATGTATTTAAATGTGTGAATTGTGATGTAGAGGTCATGTAGGCGTTTTTAGTCGAAATTAAAATAATCTAACATTTTTTTAAATTCGAGAAAAACTGAAGTAATATTATATTCTTAGATATTAGAAACGCTTTCCTTAAATCGGCCTTGAAAGTGTGATTTTTAGAACAACGATTTCAATAATTCAGAGCTTCAAAATATATTAGAAACTTAGTGTTTATTAATAAAATAATAATTAAAGAAATGAGTGCCCTCCATGCTAGTGCCAACTTCATTCCAATGTTTCTATAAAAAAATGAACTATTGTAATGTATAGTTGTATTTTAAGTGACCTTTTGCAAAGTTCAGGCGAGCATACATTTAAATAGCATATTCTTAAATAACATTTATTATCTGTTATTATTATAATCTTACCAAAATATAAATATGTTGAATATTGTTAAGATCTTTGCCTTTTTCAAAACGAAATTAAAATAAATAATAAAGTTAACAGGTTTGATTCCTGTTGGAGGTTTTGCTCGTCTGAATAAAATATTTAGTAATAAGTGAAATATATTTGAAATAATGTTTATTATTTATGTATTTACATCCATGTATATATGATTTTGAGGCCCTTTTAACATTTTTTGTTGATTTTTTTGAACTATTAAATCATGAGACCAAGATTTTTTTTTAAGTATCTGTCCCCTTGTGAAATGTTATAGAATAAAGCTTATATAATGTTTAATTTATTTTTATTAGTAGATAGATGATCTAGCTGAGTGCGAGTCTACATTGCGGTAAAGTACAGAAAGCTTAATTCAGGGCAACCTTACTTTGTCTGCGGTTTCTCCCGCAAGGTCAAACTCGCTGTGTATTGCATATTGCACATGGCACATTCTAAGTGCGACAGGTAACTCTGGCCAGGGAGTTCAAACTCCACTTTCGTAATATTAGAATAGATATAGTTGAGAACCCTGTCTCGTGATGTTTTTGCCAACAACGCCTATAAGTGTGCTATTTTTACTTAAACTGTTAACTATTGAATACATTAAAAATAAAAAGATCTTGCTGGCCGGTTATTGTGTTACAGTACTTGATATTTTATTTTAGTTTTAAATTGCTTAATTGGCATTACTAATGGGTATGTCAATTATAGAATAAAAATACTACTTAATATGAATATATTTATTAAATTAGTAAAAAAATTAAATACTAGAAATATCTTTTAACACGTTTAAACATAATTCAGCACGTTTATACACACGTTGGAGAATAACATAAAGCTGTTTTAGCTTCACGCTGTATCCCGCATACTTCAGGGTAGACAGAGGGAACCTAGTGTTAAGACACTCCGTTTCCCACGTACCATCAGATCTCGGCGCACAGAGGGTATAAAGGCGTAACATAACGCCGCGTTTCAGCCCCAAAGTTATCCCTTTTACTCTTCCTGCCCCTGTCCCCCTATCTTTATTTTTATACAAAGGAGTGAAAGTTTAAAAAAAATATGCTTATTATCTTAATGAACATTTTCAACACAGAACACAGAGGCCAGTCGTGGCGCAGGGGCACAAAGTGTAACTAAACGCAATAGGTTCTGGTCTCGATTGTCACTTGAGGAAATGAAATGTTTAATATCTCCATGAGTATTTCTTCGCTGTGGTGTCGAGGCAAAGCGCGGCGTTGAGTGCCGCCACTCAACACGTGATGCCTCCAAAATTCTGCGGAACATTGGGAACGGAGTGTCTTAACACTAGGTACCCTCTACCTATCATGCTGTGCGACTGCAGTCGTGATGCTAAACACGACAATTGGCTATAATCAGATATAATCACAACATTTCTTATTTCCTCCATTTTATTATTTACATAAAAAAATGATTGGCATATTTTTTGATATATTTTAGCAAATCTACTTTCCTTTTCCTTTCCTACTTGCTTGATAAAAAAACGAGTCCGACTCGTACTTGGCCACTCCAATTATAATTATTTATATAACGAAGTACATTTCTTAAACAGTATAAGTGACGGTGCCATATTTCTCATCTGTCATAACTTTATCCACCCACGGGTAGATAGCTGGTACATTCACGTAGACCCCGGGACGATCTTTGACCCCGCAACCAATGCCATACGCTACCATTCCCACCACCGCGTATCTAACGTTTTCACCATTTTTCTGAAATAAAAGAAATAAAAACAAATAGTAGATGGAAAAATGTTCAGAACCTACTTATATTATAATAGGTAAATGTAAATATTATATACATATATTTATATCTTAGATATCTGATGAAAAACATGTTAGATAGATACTTTTCCTTTTTTTAGCTTCATGCTATACCTATCTCGCGCATAGCAACGTAATTAGAGGGAACCTGCAAACCTAGAGTTATGGCACTTCGATCCCAATAAGACACTTCCGTTCTCCACTTTCTGCCTAATTCTCGAGTGGCGGAACGCAACGCCGTGCTGTGTCACTAGAGCGGAGAAATGTTAACATTAAGTACTTCATTTCCCCGAGTGGGAATCGAACCCCGACTGTCGCGTTTACAATCGCACGCTTGCGCCTTCTACAAAATATGTTCAATTTAAAAAAAAAAAGACTTATTAGAATTAAAAACTTACATTTATAGGACACACTAAAGAGGACCCGTCATCTTTATCACACGCGTCGACCCCCTCCTGTCCTCCAGCACAAGTCAAAGACGAGTGGATCCTGAAGTACGGGCCTAGTCTTGTTGCTTGTAACTTGGTCTCGCAGGCTTGTGAATTTACTAACGATAGTTTTGTCTGTAAAATAAGTTAGTAAATAAAGATCAACGGATATGATTGATAAAAAAACTGGTTGAGTGCGAGTCGGACTCGCACAACGAGGCTTCAAATATTACAGTACGGCACACAGTGCAGAAGTACCACAAACTGCAGACCTAATTATTCCACGCGATTTACGCCCAATGTTAATAAT
>FAPJ01025663.1:1795-16024 GCA_001485985.1 Heliconius ethilla aerotome | reverse complement strand
GTGCTTGTAATAATTGCCTATTTGAATAAAGAATATTTTGAATTTGAATTTGAATTTATATGTATTTTATTATAATTATTTTATGCACATAAAAAAATATATATAAAGTAAGATTTATATTAATATTATACATTAATCAAAGTAATAATGATTTATAATGACTCCGTTCGCATTTGACTTTTACTTAATAGACGTCATGCTTATAAAAAAGACACTTTCATTGCTCAGTTGAAATATTTAGTCAATACTGTTGATTTCACGCTGCGGGTCGTGGGTTCAAAAGTCAAGAGGAAAATTATATTTCATTTATAATTAACATAATATGTTATAAATTGCGGATGGAAGTTATTTCCAAGCAAGTATAACTATATTTTAAGAAAGTAAAATATACATAAATTATTACAAAATGAAGATAATAAAAAAATATTCATTTAACAAAATGAAGTACTACTATTTTATCGTCTTGTAAAAAAATACAGTCGAATTGATAACCTCCTTTTCTTACAGAAGTCGGTTAAAAATCGTATACCATGGGGTATTCCTATATAAAAATATTATATTTTTTGTTTTAATTTCGTCTGTATAATAAGTAAGTGTGTAAACTACGACAATTTTTTTAGACAATACCGTATGTTTTATTCGAGAGATTTCATAATTTCTTAATATTTTAGTTTATTCTAAAATTACTCATCGATTGTGAAACTTGACATGGTGGTATTGCTTTTAATAATAATAGTTACAAAATAAAATCCATACTAAGATACATCTTAGTAATATCCGTTAGTTATTTCGTGTTAACATTATCAATGAAGTATAATCATAAACAATGAGTTTTAAAAATATTGTCTGTTTGTCTGTGCATTTTTGAACTTAATATCAGAAATTGCTTAACCGATTTAAGTGCCGTTTTCACGATTATATTTTAACTACATTTCTTTATTTAGTGTTTGTTTCATTTCAGTCGGTTCATAAATAAAAAAGTTACATAACTATTGATATCAATATAAAATATTTTATTCTACAAAATTTTTGTAAAAAACTCTTTTAATGAATTCGTTGAAACTTAGATTTTTTATATAAGTAAATAAATTATTAAGTCGCAAAAGGGTTGCTGGTAATAAATATAGCTTAAATTTTAATTTAAAAAAGCCGAGGCGAAGTTGAGAAATGACTATAGTTATGGAATAACAAAAAAGAGAAGTGTTTTACCACTCGATTTACCTATAGTATAAAAGAGAAAAGTAGTAAAAAATATTACTTATTTTATTTTTGCTAAGCTTATATGATTTTGCGTAACAAAAGTCGCCAAAACAAAAAAGTATTTTTGTATTTTTTTACATAATGATAATAATAATCATTTTACTTTCTAGAAGATGTACTGATTTTATTAAGCAACATGTTGACAGTAAAGTGCGTTAAGTTTCTTTAATTTTTATAAAGACGATTCACAAATAACTTTTATTTTGAAATTTATATATATAAAGCTAACTTTGCATATACAATAAAAACAAATATTCACTTTATTCCAACGGTAAATTCAGTACGGATTTTCTTCTTCTTATAGTAGTCCAGCTTTTCACTGAGATTACGTCCGTGTACTCAAATTGAGATAACTAAGAGCTGTTTATGACACTTTTATATTCACGTTGTATCCCATACAAAGTGTAGAGAAGGAACAGGAGAATCCTGGGAACTTAGTATTAAGACACTCTGTTCTCATTAAGGTATTTCTCGAGACATTGCGCGTTCAGTGAAGGAACACATCGGCGTGCTTTACCTCGTTACCAAATCGAACACACAACCGTCTGTGGCCCTGCTCCACTAATAACATTTAATTTTTTATTATATTCTTTTCCTATAACTCAAGCCACAGGTACATTGGGTTACACCGAAACAATTAATTATGACTTCCTCTATAAATGGACTATCCAACACGAAAATATTTTTTCACTTCGAACCATAAGTTCTTGAGATAAGCACGTCCAACCAAACATACAGCATTATAATATTCTAGAATAAATATTTATGTAGACCTTATTTATAAGCTGACGAGACTATCAGTTACCTAAGAAGCTACTATATATAACAGGCGTGAGATACGCTAGTTTATAGCCATCGAATAACAATAGGAAGAAAAGCCCCAGCGGCTGTAATGAGATTGTTACATACGAATATATGGACTGGTTCCGTTAAAAAAAATAAATTATAGCCCACCAATTTATTATACGTGGTACGTTTCAGTGATTTACGTTTGTAATAGTTTTGAAGTGAAGTTAATGATTGTGAAGTTGGTTTACGTGGTGTTATGTGGTAGGGATTTTTTTTTTCTTTTTAGCTTCATCTGTATCCCTTGCATAGCAAGGTAGGCAGAGGGAACCTGGAAACCTAGTGTTAAAACACTCTATTGTATGCAATGCATGATGCATGATGCATTGCATACAAAGGTGTCAATACGCAACGTTGATAATGAAATAAGTTGGAGAGTGCAGAAAATGATTTAAAATCGTTTTGGAATCAGCTTTTCATACAAAATACACAGTTTTGAGCTTTTTTTTGCAGCAATAGTAAGGTAGACAGAGGGAGCCTGGGAACCTACTAACTCTAATATATGTAGTTTCGATTATATATTGGGATATACCCAATACACCCATAATCGAAAAGCAATAAAAGTCGAAGCTAAAAGCTAGTCGATAGATATAACCTACCAGCTAATGTTAATATAACATTGCACAAACAATTTAAAATATAATTTTGTATATTTTGTAATCAAGGACAATAGTAATCAGGCAATCAGCGTCACTTTATGTATACATATTTGTCACGCTTCTCAAAAAAATATTAAAAACGCCTTCGTAAAGCCTCATTAGAAAATGTTAGACGTTTGTATTGGTGTAAACAGCTATTTATCATATTGCGTAGTTGTACTGTTGTGATTGCTCACGGTTATTGTGGATTCGAATTTGATTTGGGGAAAATATTGTTTGCAGTTTGGTCTAGTCTAGCCTAGAATAACCCTACTCAAATGAAGTTTGGCCACTTCGTACGCAATGTCTCGAAAATCGGGTGGTGATCTTTACTGTGGTAACGAAGCCAAAGCGTGGAGTTAAAATCTGTCACTCAATATCCAATGCCTTTAGAATTCGGCGGAAAGTGGGGAACGGACTGTTTTAACACTGAGTTCCTTCTACCTATCCTGCTATGGGAGAAAAGGCGTGAAGCTGAAATAACATTAAAAATACATAAATAAAGATGGCGAAATAAAACAATCGTGATTTTTGTTAAAAATATTAATTATTTTTAGTGGTTTAAGCGCAAATGAAATTTCTTTCAATGTCACAGAACTGTGTAAATAATAGTTATTATAGATATGATATTAAAAGCGCGACGGTCTCTTTGAGAGCGTCGTGACGACCTCTTTGCAAGAGAAAAATGTCTTACTTGACGGCACAGCGTGTGCCTGTAGGCGCGATGGTAGTAAGTTCGATTTCTCTTGGGGGAACAAATTACTTTCATTTTCTCGCTCTGTCAACAAGATAAGGCGCTACGTTGAATTCCGCCGGTCAATATACCTCTAAAATTGAACGGAGAGTGAACACTAGGGTTCTTTTGCTGATCCTACTACATATGAGATATAGCGTTATAAAATCTTAGTAACACAGTGTTATATAAGATTCCTTAAACAATTAAGAGTTGGTTCGAATTCCACAATTAACTATTTAAGTTTAAAGGAAATTTTATTTATAGTCGTCTACCGTAACGCAACTTTTTTGGTCTATCTAATATTAGAGGAAGGGAACCGTATTAGGAGGAACGGAATGTATTAACACTAGTTTCCCGGGTTCCCTCTGCTTTGTGCGGGATACAGCGTGAAGCTAGAAAAAGTATAAAAAATTCAACCCAGCGGGATTAATAAATATAAATTTTAAATAAGCATTTTTTTATGTCAAGTTCCTGAAGTAGGTGCTTTCACCAAACAAATTCATCACCTTTCTAATATTAGCATCAGATTTTTAAATAAAAGAAAAAGTTTACTGCCTTATCAAATCAAAATATTTTTACTTGTAATTACGAACATGTACTTACAATAAGATGTAAATGACTAACTACTGTGCCTACTATTAAATTTAACATCTCTAGCAATCATCATAACATGTGAAATAGGTATTTAGGTTAAGTTATATTAATGTATGAAATATCTTATTTTGTAAGAAGATATTAGTATCATAGTATGGTAAATAAAACCATGGTGATGCAATGGAAATAATGTTTAAACGTACACGGGATGCTTGTGGGTTCGATTTCATCTTAGGGTTAGGCTTATTTTGCATGTAGATGACATTCATAAAGATATAAAAGACAGGCCAATGTAGCGCAAATTTTTATAAGAGATATATATAGTTTAAGCCTTAAAAACACAAAAAATTAAAGACTAATAAAAAAATGCTCAATATAAATATTAAAAATAAAACATTTACATTTTGGAAAACGTATATAACATTTCTTTCCTATGTATAGAATAACACTTTAAAAATGTAAAAAAATATCTGGTCCACTTTCTTAAAAAGATATTACAAATGATACGTATATATTCTCTTTATAAATTTTAAAATAATTAAAGCAGCTATTTTTTGTTTACTATTTATTATGTAAGATAAAAAAAGGAAAAAACTTTAGCGAGCGAATATTCAAAATTTTAAAATATTATAAAATAGGCTAGAAATGAAGCCAATCCTGGCGTGCGACTACTTTTGGGTTCGTTTCCCACTCGAGAAAATTAAATATTTATTTAAATTTATATTTTCACTTATTCGCTCTGATGTCGAGGCAAAATGCGGCGTTGAGTTCCGCCACTCAACACGTTATGCCTCCGAAATCCAGTGGAAACTGGAGGGCAGAGTGTCTTAACACTAGGTTCCCTCTGCCTACTAGTTTTTAAATAAAAAAGTTATCCTATACCTCTAATATAATTATAGTCACAGATATTACGTTATACAGTGAAGAATCTGCAACTTTAATTGGATGTTTAAAATATTAGCACGTGTGCTCTTAACTAATTAAATTATTTTATATGATTACGTCTTAAATGCCGACGATTAAGGCGGTGGTAGCGCAGCGGCACAACATCTGACTGTAAACATGATGGTGGTGGCTTCTGGAATAAGCTATTTTCCTACTCTGATAACACCAAGCCCACAATAGAGTTCCGCTATACAATGGAAGTGGACAACAGAGTGACTTAACATTAAGGTTTCTCTGCCAACCTCCCATATAGACAATAAAATATAAAGATATGCAAAAATATAATTTTATTGCAACAGCTTTATAGCAGAACGCACTCATATGTTTTGGACACGGGGAAAGAATGAGTGATGAAAGAATAGCAATAAAGATTAATGAAGGAAGAGTAAATAGTGAAAGAGGCAGAGGGAGACCTCGGATTAATACTAAAATATAGTATCGATAATACAGGAGAGAGGTCAGATAAAATCATGCACATGCTCGGTGTTGAGTTCCGCTTCTCAAGCTCAACATGCAATGCCATGAAAAGGGGTTCCTACCCTGCTACACGGGTAAAAACGTGAAGCTACGTCTTGATGGCACCAACATTTAAGCCAAAATATTTTAAAAAACTAAATGCCACATAACGGAATCAAAAATAAACTAGAAGACAAAAAATTAATCTTTAAAATAGACTTACAAGGCTACTTTGACACCGATCGTACTTTATGTAAGAAAGTCGTAATTAACATTATTTTATAGACTTATTTATAGTTTGTTAAAGTCAAGGAGGATCAAATACAAAAATAACCGAACTAGACTGCAGGCAGAACTGTTGAAAAAACATTTAATGTTAAAGTTGATCTTAAGCAATAAACATACCATGTTATTTATTTAAACACTTCCGCAGTAATGTCTATATTAAGATTGATTGCACCATATTTTGAAACATCGTTGATTCCAACGTGGCATAATGGTACGGCTCGCGGCGGCTGTAGTTTGGATTTCCAATCGAAGATGTCATTCTAGTAACAAGACAAAACGCGGCGTTGAGTTACGCTACTCAACACGCAATGTCTCGAAAACTAGGCGGTACGTAGAAGACAGAGTGTCTTAATACCGTTCCCTTCACCTATCCTCTTATATGCGTGATACAGCGTGAACTACTAAAAAATCGAAGACTTCCTCGATAATGTCTATTATTAAGATTCATAAAGTTTAGAAAAATTTTCCAAACTGGGAAGTGAATCCACGAGTGTTGCGTTTACTGTCAGATGCTATACCATTGGACTACGATGGCTTCAATCTTACGTAAGAGGAAGAAGAGAAGAGAAAATCTATCCTGAAACACCGAGACAAATGTCTTTCTAGTAACATATTGAGCAATTAGAATGTAAAATGCTATATTAAAAGGTCGTCTTCTGTTTTTTGTTGTTTTGAAACAATTCATTTCGTTTCAAATTGTGGGTATGTGTGACTTATCACGACGTGACAGTCACCGCGTGACAGTATAAAGAGGTTAGGACATTTCTATTATGAGTAATACACAATAATATTTTTTTCCTTGGCTAAGCGGATATGAACTTAAAATATACAAGTAAAGTATCCGGTACCATTGGATTTTATTTATGCAGTTGAAGATATTTGTTTTTAGTTGTATCTCGCACACAGTTTGATAGAGAATCTCTGGAAACTTAGTGTCTAGACACTCCCGTTTGAAGCATTGCGTGTTGAGTGCCGGATCTCAACACCGAGCTCTGACTCGTTATCAGAGCGAAGAGTAATAAAGAAGATGTAATATGGTAAAACAAGATTATGTAGAATTTTCATACGCCAAGCATAAATTTATACAGTAAGAGATAATTAATAGAAAAATTACCTCAAAATTAAGTTGATCTTTAAAAATAAATAAATAAATCAACTTCACGCTGTATCCCGAATAGCAGGGTAGGCAGAGGGAACCTAGTGCCAAGACACTCCGTTACCCACTTTCTGACGAACATTCAACACGTTTTACCTTGGAACCATGTCAAGGAATAAAAATATTTATAATTAATTTCTCGGGATGGGAATAGAACCCACAACCGTCGTATTACAATCACACGCTTATGCCCCTACGCCACAACGGTCTACAGAACATAAGTAATAAATGATCACAAAAATGAATAGCTAAAAGCCTTCCTCAAGTCCAATCCGGTAACAAACAGATCCATCATTAAGGTTCCCATACAAAATCAATTATCACGGAAGCAAGATAAGGATCCTTAGCCTTACGTAACGATGCAACGTGAGATCTGAGGCACTTCATTTAGGTCCGTCTCGTCTCCTCGACATATCCGCGTGCCGTTTTGGCGATGAAAGTTTCAAAAGTTGCGAATGTGCAGACATACGACTTTATTGTATTAGTAAAAATAATAAATCAGCATCACGCTATAACCCGCACAGAGCAGAGTAGATAGACGAAACATTGTGTATTCCCCACTTCCCGAATAATTCTGGAGGCAGCTCTGGAGCGTGTTGAGTGGCGGGACTCAAGCAAAAGAAACCTAGTTGAGACACCCTTCCGCTGAATTTTCGAGGTATTGCATATTAAGTTGCGGAACTCAGCGCCACGATTTGCCTTGGTACCAACAGAAAAAATCAAAATAGTAAATAATTAATTCCCCCGAGAGAGAATCGAACCCACAAGCGTCGTTTGTTCATTCCTTTGAGTACACCTACACATAAATAAATAAAAGTCTATAATGTAATTATTTAACTAGGCAAGTCTACGCAGCGTTCGTCCTACCATCACAGTTTTTCAGAAAGTATCTCTAACCACGTAACAGTCCTATCTAGATCCTCGCAGGTACATACGGATCTCTCTTTTTACACACGAATTAAGATTTTCAGTTTATTTATACACGTACTGTTGCGTCATTGAAAATGAAAGTTTAGACGTGATGATGATGTCTCGAGCTTAATTTAGAATAAGTATTTACTATAGAAAATATAAGTTTAGTTTCTTAATAATCTATTGTAGTTATTTATTTAAAGTTTTTTATTATATGCTACAGTGAAAAAAGTAATGATATACCTAAGCGCTCGAAAAAAATGTTTACATAGGAATGATTGACAGTACTTCTTGAGATAAGAACGTTCTACCAAACAATCTTTTTAACTTTGTAATATGGGAAATATAAAGAAATTACTTATACAAATAACACAAATGTTGTGCCCTTTTCTTATGCATTTTATATAATGATTTAAAATTTGACAACTGTTAACTTTCGCTTAAAATGTTCATGCCAGTAAGAATCGCCTTAGGGATAATTAATAATAATACTAATTCTTTATTTGTATAGTTTTACATTTATAAGCAGAGGGGACCTAGTGCTAAAACACTCCTTTCCCATATATACACTTCCATTTCCACTTTTCCGGCGAATTCTGAAAACACTACGTGTTGAGTGGTTCAATTCAACGCCGTGCTTTGCCTCGTTCCTGGGTGAGGAAATGAAATATTTTCATTTCCTCGCCCAGGAACGAATGGGAATCCATATCACCTGCCGCGTTTCCAGCCACACTCACAGCTCACAGCTTGTTCCTCTGGCCTGGCCTCATTTATTACTTAATTATTAAAATTACCTTATTTATTATTGAACAGTATTACCAATAGTTACTAGTATCGAAATACACATTAATTGTAAACAAATGAACTATTGCATATACATTTCATAATAATTCTGCACTGTACTGAATTTTCAATACATATAATAATATAATATACAATAAAACACTTTTATTCTCTATCAAAAAACAATACACGAACGACACAATCGATCATTAAATCAATCATATTGACTACTTTCAATTGATTTCTTTTTCGTTTTTTAATTCCATTCAGACATTGTCTGTTCGGCTTTATTAAATAGTTTATTGTCAGAATTACAATAAACGTGAAGTATGGAATGTTTGATTGTAGATGATAGTCGTAAGTTCGATTTCCACATTTTTTCGTATTAGTATTTTCTCTATCTTTCCTTAGGATATCCTATGAAAATTGAAACTGAAAATTGATTTTAATCTAAGTAGTTGAACAACAGTACATAAACAAACAAAAATATTAATTACCTCGCTCTGATAACAAGAAAAGGTGCCGCATTGAGTTTCATCACTCAACAAGCTATACTTACCTTAGCAATACGCGGGATACAGCGTGAAGCTACAAAAAAGGAAAGAAAAGTGGAAAATAAAGTGGCGTTTAAACTAAATACTTCCTATTATATGTACGACAAATATGAATGAAAAATCTTTATACATCCTAAAATTAGAACATACTATTCGCTTAGTTAAAGCAGTTATAATTAATATATCCACTGAGCCACAGAGGTGTAATTAATTAAAATAACTTGTCTGTAACATATT
This sequence comes from Heliconius ethilla aerotome, assembly GCA_001485985.1. Taxonomy (NCBI): domain Eukaryota; kingdom Metazoa; phylum Arthropoda; class Insecta; order Lepidoptera; family Nymphalidae; genus Heliconius; species Heliconius ethilla. The sequence continues at coordinate 6,619 of FAPJ01025663.1, read as the reverse complement.
ATACATGGGATCTCGTCTCCACAATGACAATGGCTCTCGATTGTTCAATCACAGCTATCTCGGTACAAATCTTGGAGACCGACTCTACGCTCGTACTCGTAAGTAAATAATATAATAACTGAATAAATAGAAGACAATTTGCAAAAACAACGTGTTGTGGGAAACATTCGAGTTGGGTGTGTGTTTTGTTGTATTTTATTGTTTTATTATGGATTAAATAAAATAAACTATATAAAACTTATGAATATTAAAGAAAACAGCCACTTTCTCGAATAGTACAGTATACAGAGGAAATCTAGTGTTAAGACACTTTGTCACCTACTTTCCGCCGAATCTCAACGCCACGCTTTGCTTTGTTACCAGAGCTAAGAAATATTAATTTCTATAATAATTTCTCCTAGCGAGAATCGAACCTACAACCGTCACGCTTACAGTTACACGCTTGTGCCACTGTGCCACAATGGCCTCTATAAAAAAATGTAGGGACGTAAATGATAAACAACACAAATTTGAAATTTATTGTCACAGGTGCTGACACAGATAGCCAGGTCAACTGTGCGGATCTGAAGATTTCCTTTCTTCTCATTGTTTATTTAGAAATATATTTTATAGTAATAAAACTTAATTATCATATAAAATGAAGCTTTGATTTTTTTTATTTATTTATTTAGCTTTATTCTGTATCCCGCACATAGCAGGGTAGGCAGACCTAGTGTTAAGATATTCCGTTCCCCATAAATTAAAAATTAAATTATTACTATACCCATATAAAAGATATCCAAAAGAATAACAAAAAGCAATTGAAAATACATGTTATATAACATATATAAAATAGACTAATAGCGTACCTGCTCCACTTAAAGATGACTTGAGAACAATATACTGACAATATCGACACTCGAGAGGCCTGAGGCGTCGTTTTAATAGGGTTAAAGGTTGTTTTCGCTTTCTTTTCTTATCGATATGTAATATATAGTTTTTTTTATCCATACACATCTCTATTACACCAATGTTAGCTAAAAGAAATTAAAAAAATAAATACAATAGAAAAATTAAACATAACAGAAATATCCCGGATATAGAGGCGGAGGGAACCTGAAAACTTAGTGTTAAGACGCTCAGTTCCCATTAAAACACTTCTGTCCTCCGAATTTCAACTAAAATCTTCCCGACTATTTCGGGAGACATTGCTGTTGAATGGCGGAATTTAACGCCGCGCATTGCCTCGTTACCAGAGTGAGAAAATAAAAAATATTAAATATTACATTTCCTCAAACGGGAATCGAATCCCCCTGTCACGTTTACAGTCGCACGTTTATGCCCCTGCGTCACGACTGGCCTCAAACGTAATAAATTGAAATGTTAGCATTTTCTCATATCGATTGCAATTAAATCAGATAATAAATTGAGAGTCTCTTCAGTCATTAAGGTTTTGTATCTATTAATAGTTCAATTATTATATCATCCATTTTATTTAATGCCATAATTTTGTAGTTGGGTTACAGGTAAAAGTATACACGCTTAATTTTTTCAGGCTTAATTGACTAGTTCGTTTGGGCAGTAGACAGGAGGCGCGGGTTCGAATCCTGCTACGTTACCATTTTTATTTGTTCCTTAATATTCCTTTTTGCAAAGTGTGTAAATGTACTCGTATATGATGGTCGTAAGTTCAAATTCTGTTCAACGGAATGTAAATTTCAAATATTTTCGTCTCCCTATTTTGGTATGGTCAGATGAGGCATTGGGTTTCACCATCCATTACTTAAATTTTCTTAATAGTCCAAAAAAGCAAATAATGTCGCTAGATATTCTTTGTTAAACTCAGAAGACGTGAATTTTATATAAAGAAGTGATAGAAAAAAAGAAAATATTTCTTTGAGAATATAAAATATTAATTTGATTTTTTTTTATTGATAACTTCAAAAGCAGTATAGGTTTCAATTTGGTTTTTTTTATTTTTTTTAGGAAGTCAATAACGTAAAATGTTTACCTTTAGGTACCATACCAATTGAACATAATAAAGTACACCGTGATACTTTAGTGAAAACAGAACATTTGCAACAATTTAGCTACGCAAAAAAAATCAAATGAATGTTACCTTTACTATTGTAAACTATTTTAATAGTAACTATTAAAAATAATGACAGCAATACTAAGCGTTCACAATGGCGGCTAACTAATGAACCCATTTTGATGCGATTGCGTCGAATACCTCGGATGCATTGTCCGACACGCCTAGTTTCACCATGTGGGCGAACTATGTAATTATTACATTTGAATTACGAAGAGAAATGAGTATTGTTATTTGTATGGGTTGGTGGTTGCGTCCCGCATATATCAGTATGGGCAAAGGGAACCTGGGAACCTAGTTAAGAAACTCCGTTCTCCACTTTTTACGAAATTCTGAAGGTTTTGCGTGTTGAGTGGCGGAACTCAACGGAGCGCTTTGTATCGTACGCAGGAGTCAAGAATTGACAATATTAAATATTTAATTTCTTCGGGTGGGAATCGAATGTGATGACCGAAGTGTCTTAACACTAGTCCCTCTGTTTACCATGTATGAAACTGCTCTTTTTGAACTATCACGTGCAATTTTTCAATTATCATACATATTCTTTGTTACAGATTACTTATATGTTATACAAAGTCTAAAACACTAGCGTTTGCTACAATTTAATTCAAAATATTTCTAAGTACATACATTAATAATATGTAATTAATTATTATGAAGTAGATATTATATAAGCTTATATTGTAAAATATTGTAACGTATACAATAATGGTAAAGACGGTTTCTCACGGGCGGTGTCTTCACATAATATCACTTAGATTTATTTAGTAATCGTGCCATTTTGTCTAAAACATCTATTTTCTTTGTTGGGAAGATGGTGCATTTTTATAACATGCAAGTTGCTTCCCATATTTCTTCTATTTAACACTCGTAGATCATTGAGAAAAAATCTGTTTTAAATTCCGACATTCAACATACGATGTCTCCCAAATTTAGCGAAAAGTGGGGAGAAGAACATTCTGGAACCCTGTTACATGTAGGAACCAGCGTAGATCTAAAGCATGAAAGAAGATAGTTATCGTTGAAGTTTACCCCAGGTGGTAAAAGAGAAGGTTCCACATGAAATCGATACATTGCGTGTTTTCAATTAGGTTTTTTTATTTGTCAATGACAACTGCCCAAAATATTTAAAAACTTGCATCTAATCAGCAACCTTATATTCCAACTTAGAACTAATCTACAATATTGCCATTAGTTCTCTTATATATAAAAGAATCTACTTACTAACTGACTGACAGAAAACGCAAACACTCTTTAAATTATAATTAATATTAATCATTCTGTGGTCACTTAAATTGATTTTATAATCGGTCCCTTTTTAATTTTATTTTTTTGTGTATATGTTTTGTTTATTTTATTGTCTAAAATAATTAGACACATGGTTATATAGTATTCACTTTAAAAGGAATACATTTAGCTCTAAGAATTTAAATTTAAGAAATTGTTACCGTATGAATAATTACATTAGTACCTAATTATCACTGGTGGATCTAAATAAATAAAAAAAGACGAAACTTCTAGACTAGAATTGAAGTATAGAATGTAGGCCGGTTAGTGTAGGGGACAGGATATCTCGAAATTCCTACGAGAGCAAGGAAAAGCTTTCAAATTTAGTTTCTTTTTATATAAATTACCTATTGACTATAAATATAAAGGATAAACAAATACTTACTTACATGCAAGTAAAACAAAATTTTCCTAACACCTCAGTAGTTACGTATACCATTGTGCTGTTTCTTCCTAACTTTTATTTATAATAGGTATAATATATATAATAATATTTATATAATAAAATGTGACAGCGATATATCATATAACACCTTTCATATATTGTTCTTTTTCGTTTAATATGAAGTCGATGTTACAACATATATGTATTATATATTTATTATGACAGTTTACGTTATATAAATCAATCTTGCTGATTCTAGCAATTTTGGAAATGGGATGGTCTTTACAGTCACCGGGCGGGAAGGAGCGAGAGTAGCTCGCGCCTGAAGAAAAAGTAGGAGCTTAATGGACGCTCGTGAATAATCTAACGAGAATTATTTTCTCGTATACTTTTCCAAAGCTGTTAGGAGACTAATGGGTCTGGTAATTGGAGGAAAGATTAGCGAGTCCTTCCACTCAGTCGAGAAGGAGCAGCCTGCTAGAAGAGCGTTGAATATTAGGACCAACAAAAAAATTAATCGAGTCGGAAGGTTCTTCAGGACCTTGTTGAAGATTTTGTTGGGCGCCGGGGCCTTTTTAGGATTAGCTTTTTAGGGGAGAAAACCCCTACAACCCTTCCCCCATCCCCCCTTTATATACTCTTGTTATTGACCAACGGAACTGAACAACGCGCTATTTCTGTCAGAGGAGAATTTTATAACCAGGCGCAAAATACATAAACGTAAAAAAAGTAATATTAATAGAAAATAAAAGAAAATGCGTTTTTTTTTTAATTTTATTTATTATTCAGGCAAATTGAAGATTGGTCAATTTTCTTTCTATTACAAAACTCATGAAAAAACCCATAATGTGCAAAATAATATAACATTTTATTGTCAAAAAATTGGAACAAAGTTAATTATATATTAGTTTTGTTTTATAAATATCGAAATATTAAAAAAAACCTTGAACGTCCTTGTAGCATAGTAGGGACACATACATCAAGAGTCCAAAAAGAAAACTAAATTGTGTATAGAAAAAAGCTATATGATATTTTACACAGCAGTTCGATAAAAAAACAATAATCAGTGGCGTAGCTAGGG
>FAPJ01025645.1:0-13763 GCA_001485985.1 Heliconius ethilla aerotome | reverse complement strand
AACAAAATCCGTTGGGTGGTTTTGGGTATAACATACATACTTCAATGTATATAAATATTTGTATGATTTGATTATATTTAAGCGGGCGAAGCCGCGTTTGGATCGCTAGTAATGTACATAAATCTGTTTTGACGCCGCCTTGGCGCATTCAGAAAGTGTATTTTTAAACATTGTTTACTGCACGCGATTGAAGTAGGTATAATGACACACGAGAAAGTCCTATTTAAAGCAAGTATAGGTAGTACGTAGCTATTGCATATAAGAATTTAGAAGCAATAGCTTCCGCCATCCAACACGCTATATTTCTTTATAATTATAGAGCATTGTATTTTAAAATGTAATTGCTTTACTGTAAAATATTAAAGCTCTATAGAGTTCCGCACTCAAAGGGTAACACGTGAAGCTATTACTAAGACTGTGTTTCAGTCTGTCTGTTTGCAATCAGGCTTTAAGTCACGAGCCATGATGGTTAAAGAGCTAAAATTTTTATTGATGATGTATTTTTGTCGTTGCTATAATAAGGAATAAAAAAATAGAAAATAATTAATATTAAATTTATTTTATTGTTTTTTTACTTGTTTTTGTTCGATATAGATAACAGCAACCGCAAAGCAAAGATGCGGAATATATCCGCATGTAAATATTTACAAGATATTTAGTTAATAAAAAATATTAAAGTGATGATTATTTTGCCGTTTTTTATATAAAATTAATTGAATTGGAGTTTTTACAAAATACTACGGAATCCTGCGAATTCTGTACTATTTTTATACTGGTACTTAGTGCTGAAAAAAAGTTTACAATTATTTTATATTTTTAAATATTTTCTTTAGGGGAATGGAAGCTATAATGGTAGAATACGTTCGTGTACTGTTATTTGGACCCCTGTTACCAAAAATAGCTATGGGCTTCGTTTACGCAATTACTGCTCTGATGCTAGGAGGTCTCTTTTATCTTATTCACAACGATATTGGCATGTGCAGAGCATTTTGGAGGATTTGGAGAAATATGAGGAAACCTAAGGGATTCGTCACAAAGTGTCGTTAGTTCATTAAAAATATTGGAAAAAATAATATTATAATTTACTGTTAATGTTTTATGTTTTATTTTACAGAAAATATTTTGTATGGAAACAATATTTTTATTTTCCTAAAGCAGAGACGAATAAAATATTTTTAAAAACTAACATTGAATTATTTAGTACTTTTTGAGTTATCTTACCTTTACTATCATATATCAAAAACTACGAATCATATATTTCTGTCCGCTGTACCAAAACATTTTCAAAGTTAATACGAACAAACAATAGACCCGCCCGCCCAAACTTGGCAGTTTATGTCAGTTCTATGTAGTCAAATAAAAAGAATGAACGATTTATCCTTACCTGTTAAATTGAAAAAGTTACCAAGACCACTGTAAGGGCAGATTTACGTGCACCGGCTGCTGAGTAATATCAAAAAAGTTTATCGCAAATGCTTAACGTTCGCTGTGAAGGGAGATTTCAATAATTTGAAATGAATTGAAAAATATAACTCCAATAACGACAGGCGCGAAATGGTTTTTTTTTTGTCAGAAAAATTAAGCAATTTCTTTGTTAGGTAACTTTAAGTTTATCCTCTTCTCACAGAAGCGATGCGTTCCGCCGCTGTTTGCGTATTGATGCAACGCCTCTGATATTAGGCGGTTAATAGAGGACGGACTATTGTAAGACAAGATTCTCTTTGCTTACTCTAATATACGGGAAAAAAATCAGGCCAGAAACTCTAAAATAATAATTTTATAATATAAAAAAGGCACTTGATCTTATGGCTTGCGGAACTTAATGCCGCACTTTGCCTTGTTACTATACAATCTGTCACTACAATAAATATAAGTTTTCCTCCGAGTCAGAATCAAATCCACAACCAACTCAGTCAGGCCTTACCCCATTGCGCCACGGTTACTTCTATATTGAAATACCTTCCCTTATACCTTATTTCTTAGTAACATAAGCTAGACGTTGTATAGACGGTACATTTATATCACATAGGTTTAGTTCACCTATACACGTAGTCGAAGCCGCGAGCAACGTTAAGTAGAATAAATTTATGGCTAAGACAAACTTTGAACGTGACCTCCTAAAATCTTATTTGCTTAAACAGTCTGTTTACATTTAAGTTTAATTTTGAAGTTAGTATTAAATGGGTTAGATTCGTTTCAAATATAATACGTTATGAAACGTTCTTTGTTATTGAAAAAATTCTGAATAATGCTATACAAATCTTTTATTTTCAACTGTGCAGGTTTATTTTCTAATAATTAAAAAATAATATCAACTAAATCTATTTTGATATAGATTATGCCAAATACATGTAAGGTTTTATTTGATTTAGTTTTATTTGTCCAATTAATTTATTTAGGTCATTATGTTAATATTAACATAATTGCTGTGACAATGTTATATCAACAGAACCAGGTCAGGCAAATAGATATATTATGAATTGCCGATTGGGATTTCAACTGTAAGAAGTGGCCTATTAAATTAATTACCGGAAGAGACAAAAAACTTTTTAAGAAACTTTAAGTAAGCAAACATATTATTAAAATTTCCTAAATATTATTGAGTTTGTATTTTTTTACATTTTCTAATGTAAAAAACGAATTGAGTAGTTTTACACTCTAAGTCGACAGTATATAATATGTATTATATAAAAGAAGTCAAATATAAACATCACGCATCGGGAGATTGTATGAAACTGTTGCCGCAATTGAAGCCAGACGCCTGAAGTTTAATAAAAAATAAGCGAACGTTGGACGTTAGCAATCTATCACGCTGTGTCATAAGCTGACTTTAATGCTGGGTCAACTTCAGACCTTTTTGTTGTCGTCAATATAATTCTAATTTTCGATATATATGGAATATACTGCTTTGATTATCTACTATAGCAAAAATAAACAACAAATAACTCTTATTTTTAAGTTTTCAAAAAATAGAAATATAAATGTGCAGCAAAAAATCTATATTCCTTCACTTTTATAGGTCAATGTAACAATAGCTTCTATGGAAAGAGATCAGATGCAAGTTCTTTTGTTATACATATTAAAAAAATTTAGGTGACATTAATATGTACATACATATACATTTCCTCATGTTCTAATTGCTGTAAATATACCTATTTTAACTAAATTAAATTTCAAAAATCGTAAAATACTTTACAACGTATTTTTTGAATTTTGTGATTATTCAGTTCAACTTAACGCCGCACTTGTTCACCGGATGGGCGAAAAAAATAAAAATAATATTAACAACCCTCAAGTGGAAATCTAACCCACTAACCTTGCGCTTACAATCATACGCAGCTGCGCCATAACGGTCTTAAAAACACACAGCCTATATACAATGTACATTATACATACATATACCACCAATTATATAACAATAATCAACATAATTCATTACACGAACAGCCATGTATTATATTTCTTGTATAAATAATTAATATCACCTTGATGACTTGTTACGTATACATACATGATGTGTGTTCAAACCGCAAAATGTCATCAACACTAAATGAACATTACGCGATTACCGTAACGAGGAACATGCTTCAGGCAGACGCGTCCCAGAAATTACATTCGCCGTTGACAAGCCTCGAATTAATTAAAGTCAAACAACGCGACCATTCCGCTTAATTCTCTACTTTGCAAACAAAATCAATGATTTCATTCCGTTCAGTCACTCGCAAGATTGCTGTCAAGTGACAAAATCGTATAAGGCGCTATAGTTTCTCGAGAGGCGTTTTCTGATGTTTTGGAAACATATAAGTTGTTTATTGTAGTGTTTGATTAGTTTTTAGTATTTAAAAACACTATCTTAGTTAACAATAAGCTTAGGTGTATAAAGGTTCGTCGTAAGGCCGTCGTGACACAGGGGTACAAGGGTGCGACTGTAAATTCAACGGTTTTGGGTTGGATTCCCATTGGGAGGAATGAAATATTTAATATTTTCATATCTTCGCTCTAGCGATGAGGCAAAGCGTGAATAAGTTCTGCCACTCAACTCGCAATGCCTTCAGTTTTCGGCAAAAAATGCGAAAAGAAAATGTCTAAACTCACCTAAAAATCCTACAAAATTAATTGTTAAAAAATATTTATTTCTCTATTTCAAAAATAGAAACAAAATTATAAAAACTATACAAACACTACGATTTGTATATGAATTTGAGGTGTTAACCCGAATACACTTTCCATACCAAGAGTGAGTGGAAATATAAATTTATTTCGCGCCGCACTCAGACTTCCAATTATAAACTTGGATTAACGTTACCAATTAAATATACGGTCACTTTCAAATTGTTTGTTTATTGTTAGTCCTATAAATTAGTTTTGCGATATATCTGGTATATTTTTTTATTCATGTATCCCACATATATACTCGTATATATGTGGGAAGCAGAGGGAACTAGAAGGGAGAGTCAAAATATGTTATCGGTATTCTTCTGTATAGAATTTTCCAGGAAATTTTTTAAAATATATCTTGCTGTTCTTTCGACTGTAGGTGTTCAATTTATAGCTTTCTTAAGTTTTCCAATTTTTTATAAAGTCACAAAGCCACAATTTTATAGCTAAGTGGAAAAAATATGTATATCTTTATTATTAGTATTTAATCCTTTTTTTATGTAATTCTTATTAAGAAAATCTATTTATAAAGGTAATGGCATCCTACAAAACAATAAATACAGCAATAACTTTCAAAAGTAATTTAAAACAGAAATAAATAAAGTAATTAACAAATAATGAATGACTGTTGAATTATAACAATATATGTGAAATATGCAATAGCAATGTTGAATTTATTTTACAAGACAAATAAAATCTGAAACCTAGTTATTATTTACATATACAAATATATAGACTTAATACTATATACGAGTATTTCATAGAATCTATACTATATTAGATTATTGAAAACATGAGGTAGTTTGATATAGACAGCCACAGGCACGGGAGCCGGTCTATCGACATAATCGAGCGGTGGGTTGGAAGCATTTAGTTAAGCCGACGCACATGACTTAGCAGTGGCGGAATCCTCTTGTATGGCCGCAATGTTGAACACTTCACGTCTTGGGCATAATTTACTAATCATGTAAAGATCAAAGGGCCTCAAGCGGGTCAGTATAAATAGAACGTTTAATTATATAAGAATTGATTATTTTCTAATATAAAATTAAATTTAGAGGCTTGTTTATAATTTTATTAGAAATAAATTAATTTGTCTTACTGAAATATGTGTAATTTATGTCCAAAGAGTATAATAGTAAATTTTATATTTTTTATATTTATAAGAAAAAAGAGTTATGAAAAAAAGCTTCCAAAATTATATTACACATATTAATCTAGAAATAAATAAATGGGGGAAAAAAATACAGGAAAAAATATGCTAAAAATGTCATTTTTACGTAAAACACTCTAAAATTCAATGAAGCGGTAATGTGTATTTACAAGAATTCCCAGCAAGCGCGACTAATTTCTGCTAAGTGCTCACGTACGGCCTTCAATGTAACGTCGTTTCGTTCGGAAATGTAATTATTTTTGGTAAAACCGTCTTACCAATTGTATTAATTTAACATATTCCGAAAAAAACATTTTTGTATTGTAATATATTTTATTCTGGAATACATTAAAATTAAAAAGTAGGAATTTCTATTAAAAATAAATAAAAATCATTTAATAACCATAATATTTTTATGCAGTCTAAATAAAATTATTTAAGAGAAAAAAGTTATCAAAATATTTTAATATATCGGAATATTTCTAGTAAATCTTACCTATTTAGTAAGGATCGTGATAGAGAAACGTCTTCGAGTACGTAACATTCCTTACCTCTAGCCTCAATCATGTAGGGGCGTTAGTTTAGTAGAAGCACAAGTCCATTTAGTTTTAACACTTATAGATAAGACATTTATATTACCTAATAGAAGAAATAAGAGTGGCCTGGTGGTTTTTTAAACATTGTCAATTTTATTGCACAATATCTAGAAAAGATTTACTGTCAATGGCAATCCTCTCAGAGTAACCTCTATATAAAGATTTTTTTGTTTTTTATTGAAAAAAAAAGAAGATTTTTTGGTGTTTTGTACGGGAAAATAAAAACCTTAAGTAGGAATTGAATCTACATGCATAGTATTCGCTTGAGCACATTACTCTGGTAATAAAAAGCAAAAATAATATTTAGAAAATAAAAATAGAAAAAAGAAATGAACAAAAACAAAAATACATTTTTGATTTAGAAACAGCATGTATTTCAATACTCGGTGCTATGCATCAAACGTCGGACGAGAGTGTTACACAAATGTTTGTTTAAGTCAGTCAACTGCGATAGCTACGACGCCTGCTACGGAGAGTTACGGATCTCGAAATTATATTTCGATTTTGTGATTTTTTTCTCGCAATAGTTTTTAGTGGTAACTGAGTATAATTATATTTTTTTAGATACAATTTTGGGCAGTTACAAGGTGACTTACTCTTTTTTGTAGACTGTTGGCGGTTCAAATTCTCTTCAAATGGTTGGATAAGGTAAACTAAGATAACAAAGGCGAAAAGTGGTTAAGGGAGCTATATATTTCTTCATTTATTTTACTTATTACGTGAAGATAAAAAACAATACAATAGAATATAACAATTTTAGAACGCTATATAACAATCGTAACATCTATAGGAGTAACAGTAATATTTCAAGTAAACTGAGTTAGGGGACAAACAATCTGGTAGTAACCTTAGGCCGACCCATAAAATATGTACTTCGCACACAATACACTGTGTTCGTCACCTTGACGACAATAAATGCCAAATCACGTAATATGTCCAGTTGACGGTGGCATCGAAAAGCTATGGTTAATCATTGAAAGTCACACGTTTGGTCGCGCATTCGATTCTCTTTGGGGGGAAAGTAAATGTTTACAAATATATATATTATCGTTATCATATGAATATACCCAAGGCCTTAGGCTATGCAAAACAAAATAAATAAAAACAGAATACAATTCTAAGTTCTATTCGACAGATGTAATTTTTTTTTATTTTTCTTAGATTATGTAGGGGGGACATAATATTAAGACTCTTTGTTCCCCAATAAAAGTAGTTATTGTTAGCATTTTTCATTGTTTTCTACTAAGTGGATTTATAACAGCGAATAAATTACTTTAGTTAAAGTTTCAAAAGAACAAAACTGAGCGTATAAACTTCAACGTGATGAATGGAGTCGTTATTTTAAAAACATCATTTAAGTAAACTTTCATAATATTTGTCACTATTTTGGTAACTGTAAATAATAATATTACCTAAATTTTGTATTCATACAAAATTTATATAATAAAAAATATATTTTCTCTATTTTTTTCCAATCTTTTAAAACTGATTTATGGTTTTGAACAAATAATAACCAAAGCCCTTTTAGAATTCCAAATGCAAACGGAAAAAATCGAACACATCAAGTTTCGCTGTAGCTGTCTACCCAAGCTGTCACACCTTCGTTTCCCTCGCAGTTTCAGATTTAGTCATTTTTGATTGGAAATTCAAAAGAAAATCTACTATAATTTTGCTGAGATTACTTAGATACTTTTACTCTTTATTAAATTTTGATATCGTTTACATTAATAATTTATTTTATCTGAAAAAGATTATTGACATAAATTATTTCTGTTGTACACCTCGATTGAGAAAAAGTGAAAGAGGTATTTCGCACACCATTCTCTCTGTATACCCCGCTAGGGATAAAGCGTGAAGCTAAAAAGGACAAAAAAACAAAATAAAATATCTTTGTTTATTTTTTTTTCTAAAAAAAATAATCATTTGAGAACTACTTACTATTAATAAATATAAAACTTAGCTTTTACATCGAAAAAAATTACGACGACATCAATACAGAAAAAAAGAAACAAAATAGTTTTACTTGGACTTTTGTTGCAGGAGACGCCGATCAAATGGCGAAGTTTTAGTATCCGACAAGCCGTTGTAAGTGCACTTTGTCACTTAGATTGGAAAATATTGCTTTTAGTAAAGGAACTAATGCTGGGAGTTGAAAACCAAGGTATTTTTCTCTTCACAGTATATAATAAGAAAAGGAAGCCTTTATAGACTGTAACATTTATATAGTGCAAATAATTGTTTTGTTATTAATAACTATTTTACACAAAGCGATATACAGAATATGTGTTTGTGCGTTAAATATTTTTACAAAAACGAATACAAAAATCTTAGCCTTTCCATTTATTTGTGATATACATTTACTGAACTATTGGACTGATATTTTTTTATTGTATAGTTATTAGGCCTAAGTAAGATGATGTAAAAAAAAATGTAGATCGTATATGGTAGTAATACAACTAAACGCAATAATGCCTTATTACCCCCGACTTCAACTACGTTGCCAAAAGCCAGCTAAGGGTTAAAAATTATAACTTAAGAATTTCGCAAAAAAAATATTATTCTTCCCTAGTATAAGAAAATACAAATGAAATAGAATTTTAATAAGCCTATTGCATTGCTGCTAACTTATTTAGAATCCGTTTTACGCAAAAGATGAAATTCTTAGCAAGTTCCTTTCATACTCGACTCGGACCAACAAAAGGCTGTTGAAACTGCGCTCTTGCACCATGAACTATGAAGCGTGTTTGACTTTTCAAGAGCGGTGGGCTGCGGAACAGTGACACGGTTATTTCCCTCGTGATAAAATGAATACAAAAATATAAAACTTAAATGCTACGTCGAAAATTGTACTTTAGTACAAAAAAGTGTTATATTAAAAAAGTTTTGAATAAATGAATAGTTGAATATTTATTCTATATTCAGAAATGTATTTAGTTTCATTTGTTTTATTAAGTCTTTTTTCATGTACTTATTAGAGCAGTATACCAGTAATTACTTTTAATTGTATACATAGGTGTATTACAAGTAAAGATTAGTGAATTTTATTTAGGCTATAAAATAATATAATTTTTAACGATAGTACAAATGCCAAATTGTGAGGACAATACAAATAAGGAAATAAAAACAATAACTTTAATTATAGCTACAGTGTTACTTTCATGCACAAAAAGTTTTTAGTTTTTAACATTTTTGCTTGTTTACATAACGTTAAAATCGAATACAGGTGAATAAAATAGAAGTAGGAAGTGATAGTTGCGTTCGCTACATACAATACCTGGAAAACGATTTAAAATGACGATTCATATTTTAAGCTGGACAAAAACTATCGGTATTCCGAGCGAAACAAATAAAAGGAATATATTGCGATAGCTCCAAAGAGAGTGAAAAATGTATTTTCTTTCACAGTGCGCATAACGTAGAGGACATGAAATATGGTACAGATTCCGCGCGGCTCAGCCAGCGTGCGGGACTTCTATCGGTTTCACAACTCGAAAACTATACACTTTATTTGGTAAATTTTTGCTTTCAGCCTCAAAATACATATTTAAATCCCTATTTCATTTAAATATATATTGTGGATAGCACATAACTGGTAATAAGTACATTTTTAGGATTCCGCACTTCAAAAAGTAAAAATGAAACGCTTATAGACTCATTTTATTATCCGTCTCTACGCCTGTCAAAACCATTTATCTCGAGATCGCTATTTGATGACATATCAAGCTAAAATTAATATCAAATATTAAAGTCAATAGCTCCTAGGAGAACAGAGAGAAAAAAATTAAGCTTAAGCATAAAATAATGCGGATAAAAAAAACTAAACCTCAAGCATATTGATAAAATATAAATCATTATTTATCTGTTTAAAACTTCAAATAAAATTGATAATTCAATATGTCAACTTTATTTTATGTTTTATATTTTAAATAAAAGCGCACCGTTTTGTACAGTAATCAATGTAGATTTACGACCGTTAGGGTTAAACAATGTGCAATAGCCGATGTCAGCCATTTGTTTGTCCAACATAGCTAAATGTAGTATGTAGGTACGAGTACGTAGCTGTGTTCGTATACTAAATAAAATTCATTGGAGCTAAGCAAATTGAGATGATAGAGATGTTTTTAGGTTAAAAAAATGTTAAATTTCCAATAGAAGTTGCTAATGAATAAGGTAAATACTCTGTTCTATTAACATATTGTCATAAAAAAACTATGTTATACTATTTATCTATAGTAATGGCTATAAACGTGATAATTGTGATGTTATATTTGCAAAGATGGCTATACTAAAATTATTTTGGAAGAAAAAATGTGGTGTTGTGTTAAGCCTCTCAAAATTGGGCGGAATGTGAGGAAGGGAATGTCTTAATACTAATCTCCCTATGCGTAGTCTGCATTTCGAAAGCTGTATTTTTTAAATATTTTGTAAATAAATACGAAATAAATTTTACATACAATAGTTGACGTAAAACACATTTCAAGCGTAATTAAATATCTTATTTTAAATTTACATGTCACAAAGAGAATTGAGAATTAATTAAGTTAAAGGTGTAGATTAAGATTTATCCTCTCTAATTGATGCAGCTCGTTCTAATAAAGTTCCAGCTTGTCGAACAGTAATGAATGTCACTGTAGAACTTGGTTACTAATTTGCTCCTAGCAATTTATTGAAAAGTAACATATTTGAATAAAAAAATCTTCATAGTACTTATATTTTTTTTTAATTTTCATTTATAATATTCACAGTTTGAGTTATTTCCATTGGACCACGTGGGCGAAGCGCCAAGCAAAAGCTAGTGTTTCATGTCAATTTTAAATCATTATATTGAAATTTATTCAAAACAAAACTATTTTCGTATTTTATGAACAAGTTATTTAAGAATAAAATGTAGTCGATGTTACTTCTTCAATATTATCATTATTATCCTCGGACAAGATTTGATTTCATTAGATATGTGGACCTGGACCAATGTTATATCAATATTTTGTTCTCGTAAATGATAAGATTTATTTACTTGTATTGTAATATACGAATGAAGAAATATTTGCTAAAAGATAAATGTGAAATCGTTACCTTTTATTGATATGTTATGTTTGTTGAAATTGTACAAACAAAAGATAAATCAAATATTGTTGTTTACAATTGTTGGTGATTTCAAATGTCACTTAAAAGAGTTTTAATTTTTTTTTATTCACCTATTATGTCTTAATACCGCCACGCTAGGTTAGCTTGCGCTATCCAAAACTCAATATTTAGTTACGTGGAATTTTTGTATAGTACTAGCGCTATTTTCTTTTTAACAACTGTTAAATCTAATTAATAGTTTAAAATTCAATCTCTACTATCATAAATTACTTAAAATAACATTGTTTCTTCCATCTCTATAGATAGTCGAGTTATACAGTCGAGTTTTCACAAGCACTTAATATTTACAAAAATAGTATTTTAAAACATCATAAATAGTTCCCATTTCGCATTTCCTTGTTGCGCTACATACATGGTGTTCAGAATGATTGAACAAATGTTTGTTTAAGTCACCCAATTGCGACACTACTGGCTGTACAGACTCACCCAGTAACTGGTCTATCGGCTCATTCGGATCGCTGAGTTAGAAATGGTTACTTGATTAGGCCACACGCCTTGGCTGTGACGGAATTTCCGCCTTCGGCCATAGGTGATCTAATTTACGTATTAAGATGCAATGGTGGTGTGTACTGCAAGGTTTAAATGTTTTAGTTAATAATTATAGAGCTAGGAGGCTTTATATGAAAGTATATGAAAAAATATTAATATTTAATACAATAAATTTGTTATTTACATTATAATAATATGATGAATCTTATATGACAGTAGTATAACAAACCTTTGTTTCGTAGTAGGATTAGTTTTGCAATAACAAATATGTATTTATTAATGTTAAATGTATAACTGTATAATGTATAATTTTAATGTTAAAATTACCTATTTCGATATTTTACACACACAGATTAAGTAATATAATAGTGGAAGTCGTAAAATATTGAATATGTAACACAATATGAATAATTTTATATAACGAATATAATAGCGAAAACGAGACAGTAAATGAAACATAGAGTGCAATTACCGGAGAAGAATACTTACGCGTACATTGGCCGCATTATACAAATGATGGCGTTCGAGGACGACGCTGTTATTGAATGTATATTTAATATTTTAAAGTAAAAAGTGTTAAAAAATATACCATTGTTCTAGAATCAATTGATTGTCTTAATGATTTACTTTTTTGAGTTATTATTGGTTATTTTCGTGAATAAAAAAAATAGCTTTACGCTGTATCGGGGTAACAGGGTAGGCAAAGGGAACCTAGTGTTCACACTCTCTTTCCCAATTTTCCGCTGAATTTTTCGAGGCATTGCGTGTTGACTGGTGGAACTCAATGCGCTGGCCTTTTGCCTTGTGGCCAGAGTGCACCAATGAGAATATTAATAAATAATTATTTATTCCCTCGAGGGGGAATTGAACCCATAACTATAGGGTTAGAATCACGTCCTTGTGCCGCTGCGCCAAGATGGCCTCAATTTTCATTGTCTTTATGATTTTTTTCTCATTTCACAGAGTACACAAAAAAAGCTGGTAAACAGTTTTTGCGTTCTTTATTGTATAGTGAAACTTTGGCGGAAACCAGTGTAGCGCGTAGCGTTGGCTATAATTATAATAAACGTTAATTTTCCTTTTATAATTTTCTAAATATTATAATTATCGCTTAAGAATATTATAGAAAAATATCTAATTTTTTTAAATTTGAAATTATGATTTTATAAATTTTACATACCTACTGTGTTTACAAGTTCCATTTTTTTATATTGTTTCAGCTTCACGATGTATCCGGCACACAGCAGGGTACGAGAAGAGAACATAGTGTTAAGTCACTCCGTTTCACGAATTCGAAAGTGGCGGAACTCAACGCCGCCTTTTGCCTTCACACTAGAGAAAAGAAATGAAAATATACATTCAAATAAATATTTAATTTTCTCGAGTGGGGATTAAACCCACAACCAGGCTTTTACAGTTGTTTTACTACTAATTACTACTAACAACATTTATGTAAGTCGTATAACATTTATAAATACTGTCAGTATAAAATATACTACGGTATTATAATTACATATGACACCCTCCTTTGTGTAAAACTACTCTATAAAACCTCTAGAGGGTAAAATGTGGATTTTCTATCACAGAGCTGGAAACGTGAACACCATGAAATATAGCACATATTCTGCTCAGCTTAACGTGCGTCGGGACTCGGATCGGCTTCGTGACTCGAAAAGCTTATGTAATGCTCTATTTATATAAAAATATAGCTGACCATGTCAAATAATAAAGTCACTTTAATATTATTGTTGGAAATCTGTTTGGTGTAATACATGTTTGCTATTATTAGGATTATTTTTTATATTTTTAGGCAGAATTAGTGTCGAGGTACTCCGTTCTTTGCCCCGATTAAAGACTGTGTGTTGAGTGTCAGAACCCAACGCCGCGCTATGTAAAAATAATGTATTTGCAATATTAACCCTTTAGTTGAAATCGCACATACATACATACAAATATTTCAATAATGATTGATTTCTTGTATTTATGACTTTATCGAACTAAGTACTCAAGCTATTAGCTTATATAAGTTGCTTTAAGTTATATTTTTTAATTTGAGTGATAAAGTGTAGTTGCAACGGGCTTAT
Source organism: Heliconius ethilla aerotome (assembly GCA_001485985.1). Classification (NCBI taxonomy): domain Eukaryota; kingdom Metazoa; phylum Arthropoda; class Insecta; order Lepidoptera; family Nymphalidae; genus Heliconius; species Heliconius ethilla. The sequence goes on along the minus strand of FAPJ01025645.1, from coordinate 138 downwards.
CGAATATAAAAATCTCAATATTTAATAGACGTCTTTTGAAAAAAAAATTGTGTATGAAAGGCGCCTTTCCGTGTTTTTTTTCTGTTTCGTTTATTTTTTCATCTATTCATCAGATGAATATTTTTAACCGACTTCTGT
>FAPJ01025525.1:0-12890 GCA_001485985.1 Heliconius ethilla aerotome | reverse complement strand
TACAGTGTGAAGCTGATTTATTTGTTTTATTTTTTAACGAATGTAACATGTTAGATTCCTTAGTAAATAGTTATTATATTAACTATGATTTTTTTGTGATAGAGTAAGATAGTTGTAGATCCATTTTTCATTTTATTAAATTCTTCTAGATGACAATGTCAGAGTCCTAACCTTCAAAAAGGTGCTGCTGCATGTACTAAGTCTACTATTACTAACGAATATTTTTATGGACACGTTTACGTCCTATTATATTTAAAAAAAAAATAAATGCGTTAAGTTTATCTCCATTGTACAGTGTTCCTAATAGAATAATGGCTTTTCTTAATAAATATATATCACAGTGGCACTGCAAAAGCTGTTTAGTTTGTTTGCTTTCTTTCAACTAATAATGTTTATTGTTTTGTATAGGGAAAAGGCTTCCGGATTTGAAGAATCTATGAAATACAAGAAATTGACAAATGCTCAAAGATCTGGTTTGAACCAAATTCCGAACCGTCGTTTCACATTGTGGTGGTCACCTACTATTAACAGAGCCAATGTGTATGTTGGTTTCCAGGTATGTCAACAAATTTGTATTAAATGTTAACTATAGAAAGAAAAAATATAATGATTATGATTTTATATATATTATATATAAATGTATAACATATTAGAATTCAATCTTGTAAATATTATGAAGTACGTAAAATAAGATATTCTAAAATCGAATAGTGCAAAAACATAATTAATGTCTTTACGACCATTTACTAGATTTGTTTAATAGAATATAATCTGATCATATGATTATAGGTACAACTGGACTTAACAGGAATATTCATGCACGGCAAAATCCCAACGCTGAAGATTTCCCTCATCCAAATATTCAGAGCTCACTTGTGGCAGAAAGTCCACGAGTCCATAGTAATGGACTTGTGTCAGGTATTTGATCAAGAGTTGGATGCCTTGGAAATTGAAACAGTGCAAAAAGAAACTATACATCCTCGTAAATCATATAAAATGAATTCATCCTGTGCTGACATTTTGTTGTTCAGTGCGTATAAGTGGAATGTCTCAAGACCCTCATTGCTTGCAGATACAAAGTAAGAGTTTTATATTATTGATAGATTTTATCCTAAGGTTATGTTTATTTAAATTCTGTTTTACAGCATAAGAAGTAAAAAGATAATTTTGCTCTTACAAGTTGTACACATCACACTTTTTTTTAAATTATAATAGGTTTTTTAAAAATTATAACTTTAATTTTAATGATTTCTTCCAGAGACACAATGGACAACACAACAACACAAAAGTACTGGCTAGATATACAACTCCGTTGGGGCGATTACGACTCCCACGATGTGGAAAGATATGCAAGAGCCAAGTTCCTTGATTATACAACTGATAACATGTCCATTTACCCATCCCCCACTGGCCTACTCATTGCTATTGATCTGGCTTATAATTTACATAGGTAAGGGTATTATTAAATCTTTTAAGAAATATTTTTCAAAGATATTTTTTATTCTGATTTTATATCAAGGATTTTAGAAGTTTATTACACTGAAGCACTAATCAAATTACTTTTTCTAATTTCAAATTATATTTCAACACTATATTATTCAACATATTATATACACCTATATATTACACTTAAAACATACATATAACATTCCATTAATTTATAAATTCAAGACAGACAAATATATTTTTAAAATCACTTAACTTTTACTGAAATGATTGTACATTTCTCTTTTTATTATTATTAAGTTTATTATAGTTGTATGACGTCTATTTTATATACAATTATATATTTTAACCCGCGCCTCTTGGAAACGGTCAGACTGTTTCCAAGAGGGGCGTTTCAAATCCTGCTCCACTCAAATGTGGAATAACACGTAAAAAATGTATTTTGTTTAATTTACTCAGTGCATATGGAAACTGGTTCCCTGGCTGCAAACCGCTCATACAACAAGCGATGGCCAAAATAATGAAGGCCAATCCTGCCTTATATGTGTTACGTGAACGTATACGTAAAGCGTTACAGCTATATTCATCCGAGCCCACCGAACCATATCTATCCAGTCAGAATTATGGTGAATTGTTCTCTAATCAAATTATTTGGTAAGTTGATTTATTTTATTTATGCGGTGTTAAATTTTGTCATTTGAGACGCAGTATTCTGAATTCATATACAAAAAGGAGAATGGCGTGTCTTAACGGTTTTGCCGCCTACCTCGCTATGAGCGGGAAAGTAAAAAAAGACATAAAAATTGTACCCTTATAATTAATAAATATTATTTATTATTTAATCATTACTGTTTTTAAACTAGAAAGAATTACTTTATATTATTCTATTTACTAGAAAATGACAAGTAAATTTAATACTTTTTTGTATTTTCAAGCTGTTCATTTTAGACAACTGCAAACAAATTAGTCAGATCCTATTAAAGAAAAATTTAACAATATGCTAAAGTTTAATAGCTATATAATTTGAAATTTTTGCTGTCCTATAGGTTCGTAGATGATACTAACGTATATCGTGTGACAATCCACAAAACGTTCGAAGGTAACTTGACGACGAAGCCCATCAATGGAGCCATCTTCATATTCAACCCTCGCACTGGACAGCTTTTCCTTAAAATTATTCACACAAGTGTATGGGCAGGACAGAAACGTTTGGGACAGGTAAATAAATATATGCAAATTTTAAGGTGTGACTGAAATATAATATCGGTGCAGTAGGGTAGCATCTATTGTAAATACGTTGTTTATGCATTTAATGCTTACTCTGGGAATTATTTATTATACTTTTAAGTAATGGTAATAAGACCAAGTGTGACATTGACTTTCGTTAGTCAACACGAAGTGTATCAAATTGCGCCGATAAACAAAGGATGGAACGTCTCAACTCTACATTTTCTCTGTTGTTGTACTCTGCTATTTGCTTGATAAAATTGACATAAATTAAACATGCTTAAATAGCAATGGATAGTAAAATTTTCCCTTTCAAAATTTTACATTTAATTAAATTAATTATAGATATGCCAGAGGAAAGTAAAAAAGTAATTATAATTAACAGTTATATCTTGAAATATGTTTCTATAGCTCGCCAAATGGAAGACTGCTGAAGAAGTAGCAGCGTTGATTCGCTCTTTGCCTGTTGAAGAACAACCAAAGCAAATTATTGTCACAAGGAAAGGAATGTTGGATCCACTTGAGGTAACAATTTCATTTTTATGTATGTAAGCTGGAAAAATTATAACAAAAGCACCGCATATAATGCACCTAATTGCACCTAATGTTCAGACACTTCATTTTCCATTTCCAGTCCAATTTTCAAGACATTGGGTTGAGTGGCAGTACTCAACGTCGAGTTTTATATACCAACGCGGGCAAATGAAAATAATTAATTTCAATGTATTGGTAATACATGGAAAAGTTATAGGCTATTAAAAATTGATAGTAAACAATTTATAAATCTATTATTCATACTTCACAGGTCCACTTGCTTGACTTCCCTAACATTGTAATAAAGGGTTCAGAACTACAGCTGCCATTCCAAGCGTGTCTCAAAGTGGAGAAATTCGGTGACCTCATTCTCAAAGCGACGGAACCACAAATGGTGTTATTCAATTTGTATGATGACTGGCTGAAATCTATATCGTCGTATACCGTGAGTAAATATATATTATATATCTGTCTTATCTTTATTTAGCGTGGTTCCGCAGAGAACTTACTACACAGAACGCGGACACTATGTCAGGTCATGTAGAACGCCATAATTTTCCAAATTTCCAGATCAAGTTGATGTAATATACATATTTACTAGCAAAACATTTTGTATTAGATTTAAGTTAAGATCGCCAGTATTTTCAATCTTTCAAAAGTCTTTATTATTAAAAAAAATCATTCCATAGGCATTCAGCAGACTGATTCTCATACTGCGAGCTCTTCACGTAAACACAGAAAGGACAAAAGTACTCCTGAAACCAGATAAAACAACTCTAACCGAGCCTCATCACATTTGGCCGACCATGTCTGACGATGACTGGATTAAAGTGGAAGTTCAACTCAAAGATCTTATTTTGGCTGACTATGGCAAGAAGAATAAGTAAGTTATTTTTTTTAGCTTTACACTGTATCCCGCGTATAGCTGGATAGGCAGAAGGAATCTAGTGTAAAGATACTTGTTCCTCATTTTCTGCCTAATTTTTGTGACTTACTATTTCAGAACTTGCCTGGCTGGGATGCCAACATTTGTGGTTTGTTACGTTTACAAACAGTATCTGTGCCCATTCACCATGAATGCCTCAAATGCTGCATTAATTCTATAATTACCACTTCGAAAACGATTCATTTTTTTTTCTTTACAGCGTAAACGTCGCATCTCTAACACAATCTGAAATTCGCGATATCATCCTTGGTATGGAGATATCAGCACCTTCAGCCCAAAGACAACAGATTGCGGAAATAGAGAAACAGAGCAAAGAGCAGAGTCAACTGACTGCTACCACCACTAGGACTGTCAATAAACACGGCGATGAGATTATTACGTCAACGACGAGTAATTATGAGTCTCAGACGTTCAGGTATTGTTTGTTTAATATTGTTTATTATATTTGTTTTATTTTTTTGAAGCCTTTCTCATATTTGTCATTGTTGGTCACATTTATAAGACCTCTGACCTAGTATATGACATCAGATATTTTGTGATTTTACATGTAATGGAGGAAATTTTGAAATTGTTTGTTTTTTATATAGTGAGATGTGATATCACGAAATTTTTGAGCACTATTTGTAGTAATTAATGTGTGGCAATTATGAGAATTTGTTATAATTTTTTTTTTATTGACTACCATTTGAGTTAGAAGTTTATAAAAGTAGAAAGATCTGTGTCTGGTATCTCTTTTTGTGAAGACAATGAGTCCTTATGAGTATTAACATGATTATTATTCAGTTGAGGGTTTACAGTTACTCTGTCTGGCCTGATATCTTATAATACAAAATATTTTTTTTCCTAGTTCCAAAACCGAATGGCGTGTTCGTGCGATATCTGCGACTAATCTACACTTACGTACGAACCACATATACGTAAGCTCCGATGACATCAAGGAGAGTGGCTATACTTATATTCTGCCAAAGAATTTACTCAAGAAGTTTGTTACTATTTCTGATTTGAGAGCACAGGTGAGATTATTTATTAATGTACTATTTTCTATAATTATTAATAGTAAAAGATTACTGTTTGTAAACACAAATTATTTTATACAGTTGCTTGTCTTATTTAAAAAAGTAAAATATTATCATATATCTTTAAAAGTTATTGAAAATATAACGAATTAATGCAAATATACAAATTTACAGATTGCCTGCTATCTGTATGGTACATCGCCACCAGACAATCCACAAGTGCGTGAAGTCCACTGTGCAGTACTGCCGCCGCAATGGGGTACTCACCAAGCGGTGCATTTACCACGACAGCTGCCGAAGCACCCTGCTCTCGCTCATTTACAGCCGCTAGGATGGATGCATACACAGCCTAATGAGTTGCCACAGCTGTCGCCACAAGTAAGTTGTGTTATAGTGAAGTATGGTGAAGTCGTCTTTTTATAGTAAACATTTTTTTAATAAAAATTTACTAATTAATAAAAAAATCTCTTTCCAGGACATAACAACCCACGCAAAAGTAATGGCTGAAAATCCAACATGGGATGGTGAAAAGACAATCGTCATAACATGCTCATTCACCCCTGGTTCCTGTTCTCTAACCGCATATAAACTAACCCCCAGTGGTTACGAATGGGGTGCAAAGAACACTGACAGGGGAAACAATCCGAAGGGTTACTTACCAAGTCATTATGAAAGGGTACAAATGTTGCTGTCCGACAGATTTTTGGGTTACTTCATGGTACCATCGCAGGGAAGCTGGAATTATAATTTTATGGGTAATTTTTTATTTATATTGTTTGATTGTTGTTTTGTTAGTTTTATTTTAGAGGTTTTATGTAGGTTGAAAGTAATAAAATGTATGAATTAATATTAAGTATTTTTATACTTTATATATATTACTTGAAGTGTGAAATATTGGATTTGGATACACATGTTCAGATTACAAGAAATGTGAGTTCAAATCTTGTTATGTTTTGTTTCTTCAAAATTTCTTTATTATTTTTCCGTCGTTTAAAATATTTTACTTTACTAAGTAAAATATTGAATGAAGGTTTTTGCACAGTAAGCTGTTATTTTGCAAAAAGAAAAATACTTGTAGAAAACATAAAAATTTGCATGTAGCTACACTCGAAACCGGAAGTGCCTCTTATACTTTTTCTAAAACAATGTAATTTTTTTGTGACAAATGGCCTTGGTAACATTGTTTAAATAATAATTAAGTTCTTTTTTTATAATTATTTATAATAAAACAATACAAATTATTCTAACAGGTGTCCGTCACGATCCAAACATGAAGTATGGCGTGCAACTAGGAAATCCACGCGAGTTTTACCACGAAGTGCACAGACCAGCCCATTTCATGAACTTTGCTGCGATGGAGGACGCCACAGCTCCAACTTTAGCTGCAGACCGAGAAGATCATTTTGCTTAGGTGTTAGTGTAGTTAGTTAATAAGAAGTACCAGTTTTTGTATTTAGAGGATAATAGTTTTGATTTATAAAATCCTTATGAAAACTGTAAATAAATATAATTTCCATTTTTATGGTGTTTTATTTGTATTGCTGTCCTTAAATTTACAAACAAGTATCAAACTGGGAGATTAAAATATTATGAGTTGTTACAAATTTAAGTAAAATAAAACCAGCTTCACGCTGTATTCGGCACACAGCAGTGTAGGCACAGGGAACCTAGTGTTAAGACTCCTCCCACTTTCCACCGATTTCTGGAGGCATCGCGTGTTGAGTGGGGGAACTCAACGCTGCGCTTTGCCTTGACACGAGCGAAGAAATGAAAATATAAATTTAAATACTTCATTTCCTAGACTGGCCTCAAACTTAAGTACCTACATGAATATTTTATTTTCGATCCATGTAAATGTTAAAATCCTAAATCTCATTGAAATAATAATTACTTTGATTATCATCTATACTTTAATAAAACAGTAGAAAAAATCTTTGTTCATAAATTATATTCATATAAAACAAAATATTGCGATATAACATACCAACAGAATGTACATTTTAATTATTTGTTTATACAATACGCACATCTCTATCGGCGGATTTAATTTCATCACTGTTTTTACTGTAGAACTATTTATATTTTATAAAATTTTGAAGACTGCAAACTTGATGTGGAACAGTGATCCAGCAGAATTATAAGAAATATGAAATGCGTCATTAAAATAAAATTGTTAAAGCGTGATATCCATCGACATATTATAAAGATTAAAGTAAAGATCTGGAGCAACTGACTATGAAGATTAAATAATAAAATTTCGTGGAGCTTTAAGGTGCGAAAGGAGCAGTAGGACAGCGTCTGAGTCTGGATTCATGGGTTCAATCACCAACAATTCTTAATCTATGGCTTACATTTTTTTAACGTCAAAATTCAAACGTCAATGTCATAAACTTATTTATATTTATAGTGCGATTCGTGATTCATATAAGATATTTAAATTGAAGAGGTATCTAATTGACCTGCTTTGTAAGTCGCAAGTTTGAGTTTTTATAAATATTTATAATTATGGGTGATCAAGGCGATTTTGAAGACAGTAAATACCCAGATAACGATGAATACATTCCGTATGTAACGGCTGGTAACCTTGCACAAAGAAATGGCGCTAAAGTAAGTCTATGGGGAAAAGTTACAAAAGTTTCTAGCAGCGAAGGTTTTTACGTTAAAACTGTAGATGAACAAGAAATTCTCATTAAAATGAAAGAACCTATTTCTGAGCATCTCGAAGGATGGTATGAAATTCACGGAGTATCACAAGGAAAGAGTGTTCTATGTGATGAATATGTACCATTTTCAGAAGAATTAGCAAAAAAAATTGATGTTGAAGGTCACAAAAACTTGGCAAAATTACTAATTGCCTTGGACAATCCTTGGGATTTAGGTGAAGATGCACAAGGATCAAGTGATATGGAAGGTATTCAAGCATTCCAATAAATATAACTTAAGTTTTTGTATTTTATTTACATATATTTGGCATTAGATTTAAACGTTTATAAAAGTACAATATTTTTGTTAAATAAATAATATAAATCAAAGAGGTTGTTTTATTTATGCTGAACATATTCATATTTTTGAATCTCTTAAATTAAATTATTAATTTATTTTACCAGCAGTGAACACGTGGATAAGCTTTTATGCTGTGTAGCTCTTTGTTTTTCTTTTGCTGTAACTTCATCCTATGCTCATGCATCACTGCATTGGACAAAGCTCCCTCTATGCAAGTGACTGGTCGGTTGCTGTATTTGGACATAATTTTGCATACAATATAACTGTTCAATTTTTACTAAAGGAAGCAGAGAACAGGGTGTCTTAACTCTAGATAACAATTGGATATTACATAGTTTTTTAAATATTTGATTAGAAAACTCTAGATCAATTATTTTTTACTTAATATATAACATATTAAGCAATAACAAAAAAAAAATTAAATTGTGAACTTACATCAATTTTCCATTGACTTCTATCTTCAATTCATTCTGATTCTTCATACTCATTGGTCTTTCTTTATTGCCTTTAAGAGCCAGCTCAGTTAGGTACCTCTTAATGTATTGTTTTAACTGTATGTTTTCCTTGGCAAGTTTGGCTCTCTCTGCTTTTAAACACATAGTTTGTACCTTCACTCTGTTTACTTTCAGCAGAAATTTATCCATTTTCCTAAATTCCTTACATTCTTCCTACAAGAAATATTGATTAAAATAAAAAAAATGTATATACATTTTAGGTACATTAGTAACTGAAACATTTGCAGTTTAAAACATTATTACAACTGATGAAATATTTATATTTTGTCTTGTTTGCCAATTTGTATAATATAATGGATACATAATAAAATATTTTACAATTATATTAAATAATAATAGGTAATTACCAAGTGATTCAGAAATAGGCATATTCAAGGGTAAAAAACAACGTTAAAAAATTGTGCTTACAATCATATTATTGTCTAAGGCCTCATAATTCTCAGATAATAATCCATCATTTTCAACATCTAGAAGGAACATATCATCTTTCTCATGTTCATATTTACTGCAAATTTCAGCCATTTGTTTAATCTTTTGCAATTTAGATTGCACATCTTGCAGACGCTGTAATGTGGACATGAACGACTTAGTACCTAATGATTAATAGAGGCCGTCGTGATGCTGGTTCACAAGGGTGTGACTGTAATGCGACGGTTGTGGCTTCGACTCGCCACTTGGAGAATTGAATTATTTGTTAATATTTTCATTTCTTTGCTCTGGCACCAAGGCAAAAGTCCGGTGTTGAGTTCCGCTACTCAACACGCAATGCCTCGAAATATTCGTCGGAAAATGGGGAACGGAGTCGCTTAACACTAGATTCCATCTGCCTACCCTGTTGTGAGCGGGATACAGCATCAAGCTGATAAAAAACCTGTTATTTCATTCATTAAGTAGGTCTAGACAAATGGAATAAGAATAATGACTATATAGTGAGTATGAAGAAATAAAAACAATTACTGACATGACTGGAAATCAGATCCATGACATACACAGTCAGGTTTGTTTATTTCTGCGTTATACTAATTAATAGTTTATATTTTCCTATACACGCTGCATATTCGTGATATGTAGGTACTTAGGTACTTTGTGGAACTACTTACTTAAAGCGGAAATGAGTGGAACGCTTTATAAAGTTTTAAATCGCTCCATATTTATTATTACTACATAGCACTTACAAAGTAATATATTTTCTAAATTTCACGTTTTATCCCGAACACAGCAGGGTGAGTACAGGCAATCTAGTGTTAAAACACTCTGTCTTCCATTTTTCTCCGAATTCTGGAGCCATTGCGTATTGAATTTGTAGAACTCAACGCGGCGCTTCACCCCGTCACCAGAGCGAAGAAATGAAAATATCAAATATTTCATTTCCTTAAGTGGAGATCGAACCCCCGACCAGTCGCGTCCCGATTCGTGCTCATAACCACTAGGTTTTGCAGGTAATTATAATGCTGGACCTTTTTACCTTAGTAGCGTCCTGGCTGGAGTCTACCAGCACCGCGAGCATTTCATCTTCCCTACTTCTAGATGCCTTGGTTTCCTTCTTCATTTGCCAGTACTTCTTGGCAAGCTCTTCCTTATGATTGTTCATTCGTTTCAATTTACATCCCATCGAGTTAACCGTTTTGTTCCATTCGTTTTGTAGAGTGAATACAATTTCCTAAATAATTTAAGACTTTCTTAGACTTTTGCTTTTAGTATAAAAAAAGGTTTATTCTATTTAACTAGCAGTTGTGGGTTTGAAGTCCGGGGCTCGGACCCCATTGTTAATTTACATACATACTTATTTAAAACATTTTCTGTTATTAATATTAATAGCCATTTTATTATGTTTTTCATAATATAATTTATTTTAATATAAAATCTATTGTTTACCGAAGCGTGTTGAATTTGTATATCGTTTTTAGCTATGTCGTTCTGATAGAACTCATCTTTCTCTCGCAGAGCGTTATAGTGAGCCATGATGGGGTTGTGCTTCTCCAGGTACCCGTCGTAAACTTCTCGTAGTTTTGCCCAGTAAATTTCTATCTCCAGCCTCTTAGGTCTACATAGTTGGCGCATTTCTTCTTCGTGCTGGTGAAATTTTGTTATTTGAAAGAAAAAAAAATATATATTATGCAGGTTATTAAAATTTGGCCATATCTTTAATTTTTAATTATTTGGTTAGAAAAAAATCTATTCCAGACGCAGTGTAACAAGCGTTCGATCCCCACTCGGGGGAACGAATTATTGTTTATTAATGTTTTAATTTTTGTCACTCTCTGGTAACAAGGCAAAGTGCGGCGTTGAGTTAAGCCACTCGACAGGCAAAGCCTCTAAAATTCAGTGGAAAGTGGGGCGCAGATCGTTTTAACATTAGGTTCCCTCTGCTCGTTGGTAGCGTGGTGGCAAGTTGGAAAGCAACAGAATTATTATGTTTAAGAGAAAATATAAAAACAGTATATATAATTATATACATATAATTATTTATCAGTAATGATGACAGACAAACAAGGCAATTTAGGATTAGTCACAGGCCGTTTTCCTGTGATTACTGTCACACGTGTTCCGCTCGTCTCGTCCGTCCGTCCGGCGTCCGTGACGGATCATATAAATTCGTTACGAATAATTAGATTATAATTAGGGTATATATAAATAAATCAATTCAACACACACAACTATGTGTTAAAAATTCAGTGGAAAGTGGGAAACGGAGTGTCTTTACATTAGGTTCCATTTGCCTTCCCTGCTATAAGCGGGCGAGATAAGAAAATCAATCCAATATTGAAAGAAAAAGTTTGATGTCTGTTTTAAAGTCAGTTTTTACGGATAAAATTCATTATTTTTTAAATTGAACTAGTTAACATACTCTACTCTATTTATTTCTTTTCTATGACAAATGTATATATATATATATATATGTATATACATACGATATGGTACCTAGTAGAATAAATGGATTCAACTTCATTTTCCCTATAGCAGAATACCTAGGTTAATACATAAATATATTGGCTAGGTTAGCCAACATAAGTACCCCTTATTCTTCATAAACTTATTTTTTTATATTTTGAAGCTTTTGTCCTTAACCCTAACCAATCTCTGATGCGCAATACTTAAATTAGTAAAAATATTTTGCAATATGGCCCATGGAGTTAGTGGACCGTGGTCATTGTATGGCGACTTACTATATATGGTGAATACAGGGTATAAAGCGTCATTTTATTAGTCACCTCCTAAGCAAAGATGTGGCGATGGAAGTATTGTGTTTTAATATTTTTTCTTTGCAGTACACGAAGTCATGTAAGTATTCCGTAATATAAGCAGTAATTACTTTAATTTTGTATTGTTTCATTTCATAAATATTTCTTTCAACTAAAAGATAACTCAATTGTTAGAAATTGACGTTTAATTTAAATATATTCTGCTATCAAGAAACTGCAATTCAAATATATATTTGTAAACTTCATCAGGCTCTGTCATGTCGTTCAGAACATTCGTCGAAGGGAAATGAACTAAAAAAAGTATATAACAACTGTTTGAAACAGATAGAAGGCAACAGCAGTGATAATAGGCGGAATTCAGACGATCGTCGCGAGCAAAGGAACCAGTGGCAGAGAGATGAGAGAAATGAAAATGGAAATAATGAAGATAGAAACAGAAATAGAGATCGTAATAGAAACGAAGATGATAGAAACGAATGGAACAGACAAAATAAATATAACGAGCAAGATGTTAATGAGTATAATAGAATGAATGGCAATAATAGGATGGATTCCAGGCAGAGTCAAACGGGCAATAGAAATGATAAGAGGGGCAGCGTGAATGGAGTCGACATGAATAGTAGAGGAAGAAGTGATGTGAACAACTATGGAAGAAATGATCATTTGAGCGGACAAGATGATTTTCTAGAAAGTGAGGAGTATGGCACCGTAAGTATACCTTCAAAAAAGTTTTTGTTTTAGCTACTATTCTCTAGGGTCAAATTAATGCAAATACTAATTAGTCTTAAGATAAATTAAATAAATAAAAAATTATGATAAGAAATGAAACCAGCCTTTAAATAGTTTACTGCTAAAGAATTTTCTAAGCAAGATAGTTGCTTACAATTCTTTGGCTAAAATATTAAGCATTATATGGACCGTTTATTTTGAAAGTGGTGTAAGTCCATTTTTGAGAAAAATGAGCTATCACGTAATTCATGCTTAAATCAATGTATTTTTT
>FAPJ01025484.1:2376-15579 GCA_001485985.1 Heliconius ethilla aerotome | reverse complement strand
CATAGTTTAAGAAACCCTGATTTATACTGATATTGCATCTTGTCCTTTCTTCATTTCTTGATTTTCCAGAACCCCACATTTATGGGAATTTTTTATATTATAAACTAACAGTTAAGATTTTGATATAATAACAATGTCCTTAAATATCATGTACAATAGGGATCCTTCATCCTTGAATGATGCTTAAATTCAAAATTTTATGTAGTTAATGTTAGTATGTAAGACAAGTACTCCAAAAGCTTATTGAAACTTGTAATAAAAAGAAATACTTTAAGAAATAACAATATGCATACAGTAACAAATACATTATTATTTATTTAAATTTTACAGATTCAAGATGTAGTAGCAAAAGGAATGCAACGAACATTTGGAACGCCATTAGAGAAGGGTCAAACAAGTATGCCTTGTTATCGCAACAAGATTCTTGACGTAGTCGAGCCTTGCTTTAGCCCCATAGAGTTTAGAACACCAAAGAGAAATGGTCCAGAATCTACGACGTCTTCTTCATTAGCCAGTGCATCTATTTCACCTCTTGTTAAAATAAGTTCTAATGATGAAGAGGTATAGTTTATTTTTGTTTATATTCATGATTGCAGATAAATATTACATGAATACCCTCCATTCAGGACTTTTGCTTTTGTAGGCTTCGATGGTGAAGGGGAATTAAATATTTTAAATATAAATTGCCTTGTGTATGGATCATATACCAAACCTTGAGTCTAACTTCATACATCTCCTTATTCCAGGACAATTATTAAATATTATGTAGTTGATGTTACATTTTTTTAGTATTTATGTTTTATATTCTGTTACATGAGTAATAATGTCTTGTAGTAGGATAATTTTTTTATTTGTTGTCATTTAAATAAAAATCAGCTCCACGCTGTATCCCACATACAGAGGGACAGAGACAGTAGACAGAGGGACCTTTGTGTTAAGACACTCCCTTCTCGTTTTCGTCGAATTCTAGAGGCAAGGTCTTGCCTGTTGAGTAGCGCAACTCACGTCATATTATAAATGATTAAATTGAAATTAATATAAAAATATTAAACAACTAAACTCATGTTTGTCACATCTACAGTTTACTTTTAAAATCAATTGATTTTTTTTTTAGAAAAACAACTTTACTTCACACGAAACGGAAGCAATGGCGACTTGTCTCGATTGTCTCTCATCAGGGTCTGACGGTGAAAAGAAACCCGCGTGCTTCTGCAAAACGCCAAATAAATCTATTCTAACTAGAAGTAAATCACTTAAAGATAAATCACCGTTTACGAGACGCGGCTTGTTATCTGAGAAACGAAGTTTGAGTATGTCCAGCCTGAATAGAAGCCGTTCAGTGCAAAAGTTAGACTTCAGTATGGACATGAGTGTTGATGGATCTTTTCATAATAATTCACAAGGTATGTGTATTTTGGAGAAGTTTTTCATAGCTTAGCATAGCATAGCAGGGTGCGCAGAGAGAACCTGGGAACCTAGTGGTAAGATATTCCATTCCCATAAAGGCACTTTCGTTCCCCACCCTCCGTTTTATTCTGGAGGCATTATGTGTTGACTGGCGGAAATGAATCCATAACCTGTCGCATTTACAGTCGCACGCTTGGGCCTTGCTTGTGTATTAGGATGTGTGAGTGTACACGCACACTACGATTAATGGATTATTCAAAAGGTTATCGTCACGGTAGACAGGTAAATTTATTATTGTTAATATAAATTAATATCAGATATACGAAGTCTTGTGAATATGTATTAGCGACCATATTTAACAGGAATCCCATAGTAATTAGCAAATTGCAATATAAGTATGACACAATACATAAAATAACATTATGTATATGGCTTTTAAGTATGACATGCTAAGATTTCCTCATGTTGAAAACAAGAGCGCGTCTTCGTGGAATGGCACTATCTATAACTGTTACTATTTATGTAATTAACTATACTATTATTTTTGAGATTATTAAGAATTTTATAGATTTATAAGAGTTCAGTAAAAAAATGTGAAAAGTAAAGTTTGAAATAAAAAAAATATAACAGTCCCATCCCTACTTCTAAAGAGTAACTGTGGCTTATAAAAATAAAATGTATATGTTATAATTAATTACAGGTTACTCATATGTTACAGGCGATGCAGAAGATTTTCCAGATACAGAAGAAATCGCTTGGAATGTACAAGAGGATGTGAACATACAAAAATTGGTAAAAACAGAACTTAAGTCAGATGAAATTCAGTCTTCCACTAAAATACTTAATATTAATTTATTAGACGCAACGCCAATTAAAGGAAAACGTAAAACAAATATATTACATAATATTAGTAAAATACGCGCATCAGCACCGAGTCCAGCCAGTATGTCTTTGGATAACAGCTTAGATTTTGACATTCCAGTCATAATGGAGAACAAAATTGATTTTAACACAATTGATCTCAAGTTTTTGACTGAAAATGATACGAAATGTGACAGTTCAAGCTTCAAAAGAATAGATAGTGGTTTTAATGAAAATACGTTTTATACGAATGCTTCCAGTTACTACGAGAGCGCTATAAAACCTTCAGAGTTAACTGTTATGAATACTAACTCTAGTACAAGCAAAAGTGTTTTAAAAGAGACGTCTAATATAAATTGGATGAGAGTCGATAGTGGTTTCAATGAAAATTCTACGGACAGTATGCATTTTTATGGAAATGACACTAAGAAGGTTGCTTTTCCCTTTAGTGATACTAAAATGCAGGATAAGGAGAACGAGGACATTGACAGGTTTCTAGTTCAAAACAAAAATGATGCTACTTCAATGTCGGATATATTCACTGATGATTTGACGTTCAATTACAACTTTTCTTCGACGCCGTCGCAAAATAAGTCGCGCAAAGCAAATAGTTAATTTTTTTTGTTGTATTTAATTTTTATAATATTTCTATTTTTATTTTATTTTTTCAATATGTTAGGTGATAGAGACATAATTTTTTTATGTCTTAAACTGTAGTAACACTTTGTAAGGTTAGGATGATGAAGCATTTAATGAAATACTCAAAATAGGTCAATTGAAAAATATCTTATTATTTTGCTTATAAAACATTTTTTTTTTACTAACTGAGGCTCCTAGCTTGCCACTGAAACACAATGATTGTTGAACGACTGCTATATTTAATAATATTTGAAAGTTCATAGGAACATTTAATTATTATTTTAGTAAATTATTTAATAATTCACACTATATATCACTTATATCACATATTATGTAAGCAAGGGAAAGAAATTCCGTTCCTCACGCACTGTTCAATTTTCGAGAAATTGCGTTTTTAGTGGCGGAACTGAACGCCATGCTTTGCTTTGTTTCTTGTTAGAGAGGGAGTCGAACCCACGATCGTCGCATTCAGACGTTGTCCCATTGTTGCCACATTTATTATTTATAATTTTTGTTCTTGTCTTTTGTTTGGAACTACAAAGAATAAAGTAACCTCTTGAATGTTTTTGTTTGTTGTGTTTAATAAATGTGAGTTTCATCACCCAACAAGCAATGTCTCCAAGTCGGGGGGAAAATGAGGAATGGAGTGTCTTGACACTTTGTGCTCCGTGCCTAGCTTACAAGATTAACCTGTTTTAACGTTACTTCTTAATATATAGTTTTTTTGTGCTTGCGTTGTATTTTAATTATAATATGTTCATAGATAATTCTGTGAAAGTTTAATCAGAATTTTTAGTAGCATTCCCCTTTATAGATTTGAACTTATACCATTGAAATTTTCTCAGTTAAATGAACTAACCTAATAGAATGAGTCATCGTCAATATATAATAATTAATTAAATTATTGACTTTAACAAGTTTATTTTTTTGTTGCGATATTTTGATGAACATTTATATTCTCAAAACGACTGATTGACAGATACAAAATATTTTGAGTATATTTTGTACGAATAAAAATTGTGTTACTTCTTCTACTAGCTTCAGTACATTTTTGGTACACAACGTAATCTATTAATAATATGTGCCATATTTCTTTTTTATTTTTCGTAATAGATAATTTTTAGCTGTTATTCTAATTTGACTAAGGAACATACATTATGTCACTATTAATTCACTTTGAAAGGTTTTTTAGCTATATCAAATTTTGTATGCATTTATTATATTTAATTGATGGTTATTTTATATTAATTTCGACTGGAATCCATTATTGTGGTGTTTTAACTAGGCTATAGCGTTAGTGCTGATTGCGATGTGCATGAAGTAGTTAATTATGATTGTGTATTTAATGATTTAAATGGCATTTAATAAATAAAGTGAAGACTGATTTGTTATTATTTTATTTACTTAGTTAACTATTGAGTCGTTAAATATTGCACTTCTTATGTATATTTTTATATATTTATTGTCTATACATTTATGTATACACTTGTAAAAATGGCTACGGTACTCCATATTTTATTACTATTAATAAAAAAATGAAACTCACACTATAGGTAACCTGAAAACCTGGGAACCTAGTTTTCTGATGAAAACACTGATTTCCCATTAACTTCCATTTTCCACTTACCGTTGAGTAGCGTAACTCAATGCCGCGTTTTGCTTTGTTATCAGAGCCAAAGTCAAATTCAGATTACATATTTTGTTTTTTTACTAGTTTCTATCTTTGAACATCGATTTTTTAACCGTTTCAATTAAAATAATGTAGTCTCTTGAGTGGAAGTCGCGGCAGCATACAACAGCCGTGTTTACAGTCAAGCTGTGCCACGACCACCTCAATTGTCATTATGTAGAATGGTCTTAAGTATTTGAAATTGCCTCTGTTTTGCTCATTATTATGAATACTTCCTTGCTGTTATCAATTAGATGTAATATACCGACTGATTACTTGACAAGTTTTAATTATTTCTTCTTGTACATATCAATAAAGGGAATTGTAATGGACGTGGAATTGCGCACGTTATTCATTGTCGTGGCAATGAATGTTTATAAATTGTATTTTTATTTTTATCAGGTTTAAAGTCCACAGAGTATGTTTATTTTAGAAAGCTTTCTTTGTATGTGTTGACAAGATCGTATGTTATCTGTTTTGTTTTTGTGGGTAATTAGTCACAACTTCTACTCTCTGGTGTCGAGGCAAGGCGAATTTGAACAATGCCTCTAGATCCAGCGGAAAGTGAAGAGCGGAGATTCTTAACATTGGGCTTCCTCTGCCAATTCTGCTTTATGCGGGATACAGCGTGAAGCTGGCTCTTTCCATAATCTTCACAATATATGCAAATAATTATTATGATTTACACAAATAAACTAGAGAACTTTTTAATTATAAATGCTGTATATCCGGTTTGATAATTATTTCGAAATGATTGAGCTGTTGTGATTTTTCTAAATTCGTCTTGAGACTACTGGAGGGTAGATTTAATACGATAAAGCCCTTGTTAACGTATGTATGGAATCAACTAGTCACGTTTCAAACAACTAGCTATAGTAAGTACATAGTTCATACATTAATTACTCTCGTATTCTCATTTAATCGGCAGACTGTTCGTGCGTCAATCGTATTTAACAAATAATGTTGTGATAACGTCGTAACCCCTCTTATCGGCATATCCCGGAACGTCTGCGAACTAGAAGCAATGCGGATCTATTAGTCCCTGTACATAGTGTAGTCTTCAGTGCATTTATAAACTATATAAACCAGATACGCCTTGAAAACAATTCATTATACACTCGACTGAGCTGTTTGTGGGGCGCTTTCGAACAATTCATATCATATTTCACAGAATACGATAAAAACACACGTGGCTCTTTTGGGTTTTTTTGATGTAGTATAGTTTGGTGGTAGTAAAGTGTGTGTCGTTCAATATGATGAATAAAACGAGTGCAACTCTAATGCTTCAGACTATAATGGTATTAATGGATAAGCAGAACTCTACCTTGGTCACCAATTTTCCCAGTACATTTTATGGTTAGTCTGTTTCTTTAATAATTACATTTTTTTATTATAATACGCCCTATAAAATATTTGTTTAAGAGAAATATTTTTTTAAGTGCACTCTGTATCCCGCACCCAGCGGGATAGGCACAGGGAACCTGGAAACTTAGTGTAAAGACTCCCATTGAGACACTTCCGTTCCCCACTTTCAGGCCAATTCTGGAGGCATTGCGATTTGAGTGGCAGAACTTAACGCAGCCTTTTTATCAGAGCGAAAAACTGAAATATTAAATATTTTACCAAAGAAAAAATATATTTAATAATAAGAGATTTAATCTTTTTATTTCTTCATAAGAGGATGCCGAGATAGAGCGATGCTACAGCCCGTACGGTTGCTTCTCCAAGGCGTACCCGTGGACTGAAAATCGACCTGACAACTATTTTCCTGTTTCACCAGAGACATTGGGAGTGAGGTGAGTGCCTGAAACTAATTCAAATTTTATATACACAAGTATATATCTATAATCAAATTATTTTAGCTTTTCTCGAAATGTTTAATGGAAATAATGTCAAGTATGACAAGAATGCTTTATCCAATATTTTAAACTTCAGTAACTTCACTTGACCGAAATTGGGCGTAAATACTTGCAATATTCCACTGCCATGTCACTTAAGCTTATTTACTTACTTCGAAATTGAATTTGCTTAAAATTTAGGTATTATGCTGTATAACTACAAGTTTTGTAGAGTGTACAACAATATGTATTAGAACATGCAATATTAGCTATTGTAATAATTTTTGTTGGATTAATTTTATTCTAATGCACACTGGTTTGTTCCTGAAAATTTCAATATACACTCAATTGACTTCATTCAATATAGGTACTTAAAGAGCGCACTCTCGTTTTTGCAAAGGTCATTCAACTTGTCCATTACTGTGAACCTCCTTCCTTCCGGTGTGCGCTTTTTCGCTGTATATAAATAACAAAAACCTTTTAAATAAATACTGAGCATAAGTGGAATAGCTAAATATACTCTTTGATATTTACTAAGTATAATAAGATAGATTTTATAAGTATTCAATTCAATTCTTATATTTCCTTAAGATGCTTATGTTTGTATTAAACATTTGTTGTGCGTAAAAAGGGACTTATAAATCGTATTACCATCGTACATAACATTACTTTGTTAAAAATGGCACAAAGAAGACAATACCTTGTTATAAAAAGAAAAGTAGAAAAGTCATTTAATTTTAAAAATGTAGGCAAAATACATTAAAAATAAGAACTATTAAAAATGTACTCATACATTTTTAAAAAGAAAATTAAAAAATATTAGTTTTTCTAATAAATGATAATTACGTAAAAGAAAGCTATCGAATTATTATATTTTATCATACAAAGAGGGTGTGTCTTCTCTAGCAATGATGTCATTAGACATGTAGGTATATATAGATAAGGTTTGTTTATCCCGGGACCGTCAATCGCGAGCGGATAGATAAGATCCCCTTAATTGCCCACTGCATCGCTTAGCTCGTTAATTAATGCAATTCGCGTCTTAAGATATATTAATAAGATATAATGTCTTGCATTAATTATATTGTTTGTTTTGTAAATATTTACAAAATAGAGTCAAAGATTATGTTTGGTTAATAATGGGTTCTAAGAATTGAGGATTAAAAACCTAATCAGCATTGCATAAATTTTGCAACTAAAAAAAAAACAAAAGAAACAAAAAATAAATGCTCACACTTTAGTTTTAGTACCTATTAGGTACCTAAATCTTAATATTAAAATAAAAATATTCTAAAAGTAAATTATCCGTAGTTGAGTTACTTCACTCAATACACAATACCTCCAGAATTCTTCTCGAGAAGTCTTAACACTAGATTGTCTCTGCATACCCTGTTGTGCGCGGGATACACCCTGAAGCGGGTTAATAACAAATTATTTTTCTATACGTCCTTTATAATGAAATTTCAGATTACTAACTAAGCTTTTAAGCTTAAAATTGTATATTTTACAAATTGTAGCCCGATACTTTGTCTGCGTGCACTCGAAAACGTTAAATCCCATTTTTTTTCTCTATTCCTACTTCTCTATACTAATCACTACTAGGCTGCAAAATTCCATCTAGTCTGTGCGTTGTTTGTCAGTCGCTTAGTAAGGGAAGAGTTATATATTATTAGCTTATTAGCAGAGGGAAATCCAGGGAACATTAAGACTTCCGTTCCCCCTTTTCGATATGATAAAAATATATATATATTAGTACCTAATTGAAAAAAAACATTAATTTATATTAATCTGAAAGTTCTAGACGTTGGCAGCGTTCAAAGTACAGTATCCTAAAATACATATAAACTTGATAACGGCCGGGGGCTCGTCCGTGACTCCCTTCTATCAATACAGTAACACAACAAATATTTGTCTTGTAATTGCATTGTGACGTTTTATCTTACAATAGATAAGTTAAAAATTTGTTGTGAACGTTCAAAGGGTCCGACAACCTTTGGACTTGAGATGTCGTTAATTTGTTTTCTGATAAAGTAACTTATATTGATTAAAATATATTTATTTTGGTATCTCTATCTCGCACATAGCAGGGTACACAAAACGAATCTGGGAACCTAGGGTTAAAACACTTCGTTCCCATTAATACATTGATAATGATATTATGTTTGATTTCGTTTATTGATTGTAACGACTTCCTATTACCTATTACTTAGATAGGATACTATTGTTACATCATTTGTATTAATATTTAGTTTATTTTGTAATGAACAATCTGCTGTGGTATGATAGATTTTTCTTATTTAGAAGTTATTTTTAATATTTTTTCAGATATGCAGTGTTTACAAGAAGAAATAGAAAGATACCAGTGTTGCTACAAGCTACAGATACAACAAAAATTCAGAATGCTAACTTAGATCCTAACGGACCTTTCTATTTTATTTCGCATGGGTTTTTAGAAGGAGGACATAAATTATGGGTGAGAATAATTTATTTTCTGTTATATTTATGTACCTCAAATTTGTTTTGTAATTAATTTAAAATGAATTTTATAGGCACTAATCATTAACTTTATATATTTTAAAACCCCGCATCATTTTAAGGTTGCGTTATTTTTTATTTTCCATGCCTTCGAGGCTTTTGATTTAAAACCTAAACATTACATTATTTAAATTTTGACTTAAAAGTAAAACTAGCAGATTATAATAAAATTTAACATATTTCTTTTAAGATCCAACACATGGCAGATGCATTACTAAATTTACAAGGCAATGACGCGGCAACAGTTATAATAGTGGACTGGCGGAGAGGATCCCAACCTCCGTATGGACAGGCGGTGGCTAATATAAGGCTTGTGGGCGTTATGACTTCGTATTTAATACGTAATATTTATGTAAGTATCTACACCTAATTACTTTTTTTGTTGAATTAAAACATAAGTATTTATTGGGAAAAAAATGGTATGTCTAAATCTTAATAATTAAGCTTAGTAAAGCTGGAGATGTTTCTTAATAATTATAATAACACTTTTTTTCACACTAATTATATATTTTACCATTTTTAGTGTCAGTAATATCACGTGAATTTTGACAGACTATTGACGGCCTTATCCACAGATGTGGGTTTTTTTGCTGGCACATTCGTAATATAATATTTATACATAGATATAAATTTATGCTATATGTACTTAAAGTACATATTTTAATTTCAGGATGTATTGCAGTTGAACAATTTAAACAATTTCCATTTCATTGGCCATTCTTTAGGAGCACATTTAGGTGGATACTGTGGACATTCCTTACAGAAGGTATATATTTTTATTTTGCATTTGTACTCGGCATTACTATAAATAATATAATACGATTACCTTATATATACTTTATTATTGTCGCCATTGTATTTTAACGAGACAATATATTAGAGAAACACTACTAATTAAGGTGCAAATCATTTTGTTTTTTCATGGAATTTTATTAATTCCTTATTTGTTTGTTTATTACTTTTATTTATTTTTATTCTATTTCTTAATCTTATATTACTAATTTATTTACAACAATCAGTATTGTGTTATTATTAGTAAGAACGTTCGTGATATACGGTTACTATATCATACAACATAGTTTTGGCACATTTTTCTAAATGCCTTAAATAAATATACGACGTCATATATTTCTTGCTTTCAGAAATTTAACCTTAAATTGGGACGAATAACAGGCCTAGATCCCGCCGCGCCATATTTCAGTAACACAGTGACTTTGGTACGTCTCGACAGATCTGATGCAGAATATGTGGATATAATACACAGTGATGCCATGCCTTTGTATTTCTCGGGTTAGTAATGTTATTTAAGACTTTTCTGGGTTCTGTTTAATAAAATATATGACTATGACTGTAAATGCAACGGTTGTAGGTTCGACTTCCATAGGGAATTATTTTTTTTCACCGTTCTGATATGAACCAGCCACTGAATATGCAATGTTTTTCAATGTTGAGAATGCAATGTCTCAAACCGGTGGTTAGTCTTATCATGGAAATACAAATATTAACATATTCTACCATGCTAAGATAGACATATTTAGACATTTTGTGTTTGTAATGAAATATTGCACTTAATAACAAAATGCATCGTTCAGAACCCAACATTGCCGCCGCGACGGTCTCAACGGTGGCAGTACAAATTTTGAGGCTTAAAACTGTTTGATGTAGATTTTAAAATACATATTATATTTTTACTTCTATTTTTAGGTTTCGGCTTATCTGAGCCAATAGGCCACGTGGACTTTTATCCTAACGGAGGATCATCACAGCCAGGGTGTAAAAACGATGCGGCCACAAACCAAGGTTTAGAGAATGACATGTATTTACAAGTAGTTAAATACGTGAGTTGCAATCACGAGAGGAGCTATGAGCTGTTTACCGAGAGTGTGGCTCCGACGTGCCCGTTCATGGCGATACAGTGTAAATCTTATGAGGTTAGTGGTTTTGTTTGATTTTTCGTGTTTTCTTTATGTTTGAAACTTGTGGAATTGTTATAATAATCATTATCTTATTATATATATTTTTTAAATATAAATTATTTTTGTCTATTTTGTCCGTTTGCCTTTGCTTTCGTGCATGCGAATCTCAAAAACAGCTAAACTGATTCAAATGAAAACAAAATTTTGTATTTGTTTTATTGCTATCATATCGATTGATTTTTTTATTTCAAAGAAGATTTATTTAATTTTTTAAGGCATTCCAAGCGGGTAATTGTACAACATGCGACAACAAACACCTATGCGTGCCAATGGGGCTGCACTCATATAGAACTTACAGGCAATTCCAGATGGCCGGCTTAGTTGATACTAACAGCAATACAGCTTTATACGCTTTAACGGGGGGATCTAAACCGTTTTGTCGTAAGTATTTAGTGTTATTTTTTATGTTATGTTTAATGCTTGTTTCTTCTTAACCTTCCATGTTTTATCCCGCATTCCATGGTCAATATAACATAAATATGTTTTTTTTTAAATATTTTTAGGAGTCCATTACGAGGTTACTTTAAAAGTATCTAATTCAACTGAAAGTAGAGTGCACGGGCCGGACGTCGGCCGCGTGTCCATTACGCTTGTGGATAGGAATAATAATAAAAGTGATCACAAATTCACGAATGATGAACAGTAAGTATATTATCGGATTGGTCTGGGTGCTTATAAGTGGTCTTGAAATAGTTCGTAAATAATATATGTAAAATAAAAGCTTGCTAGTATAACGTAATTTGCCCCAATTTGGAACAACCTTTAGAATTTCTGACAGGAGTAAAGACCCACGTAAAGGGTATACTTAAATACGAGTGTTTCTACTTTAACGTATGTATCCTACATAAAGCTGTGATAAGATAAGTCTTACTTTACGCGTATTTTAATGTTTTAGTGTAATTTCCTTATAATAAACTTAATGTTTAATGATTGAAAGATAATTAAATCACAATATTTTGAATAAGATAACAGAAGCACGTTAGCTGTACACGGAACTAAATTATCAATGCTCTTATAAAGCAAACTATTGTTTTACGTTTGGTGTTTTTTTATAATTATGACGTTTTAGTGTTGTTGTATTATTTATAGTTTATTAATAAAAACACATTGTTATCTAAACGATCGACGACGTACTAATAGTTATTGATGCTAATGTTATCTTTATTATAATGTAATTATTTTCTTATCATATTTTCTCATATTTTTTTATAAATAATATGTATTTATTTTTGAATTAAATATAATACTTACAACCACTTGATATGGTTATCGCATGTAATGAACAAAAAAGTCGACTCGACATATGTAGGTTTTTTTAATAAACCGTGTAATAATATTTTTACTTATATTTTTTATTATTTAAAAAAATATTTTTTATTTTCATAGAAAATACTACAGACCAGGTGATATCGAGACTAAACTAATTGCATTCAAAGATACAGGACACCCGCCAATTTCAGTTATGGTTGAATGGAAGTATGAAACGAGTTTATTGAATCCAATGACATGGAGATTATTGAAATCATCCAGTATTTACATCGAATATATTAAGATATCATCCATTGAATATAATACTGAGTAAGTGTTGTTATATTGAATCGTTCCGTTATTCCATCAAGTACAGTATTTGTGTTTTCTTTTTCTAGCGTTACTAGTAATTAAATATGTAACGCTTTTATCTATACAAGAGGGGTAGGCCGGCTGTCAAAAAACAGTATCGGTAAACATTACACCTCCACTATATATAAACACTTACAAAAATGCTGAGATCTCCCGGATTGTAATATATGTAGGTAGTAAAACTATGTGAATTTTATTATAATATTGAATATTTTTTTCAGCATAACTGTTTGCCCAAAATCTAAGAAACCCGTTGTTACTAACTTACCAACAGTTATGAAAACCAAATATTGCGGATTCAAATAAGATGCTTTATAATGATGGACTTAGGGTATAATAATATTAAAGTCTACTTCGCATCAATGCAAATTAAAAGTATTATTTTCTTAGTTTAGTTTACATTAAGAATTGGTTAATATAGTAAATATAATATCCACCTGATGTAAATAATTTTATTAGAAGTGTATTTAATAAACACATACATAAATATACGTCGTAGTTTTTTATATATTTTTCCTTTCCTTATAATATATTATCAATCAATGATTCATGAGTAACCATGTCTATCTATTAAATTAATGGTGCGTCAAAAAAGGATACTAAAACAAATATGCATAAATCAGCTTCTCAGTAGGCTAAGGCAACCTAGTGTTAAAAC
>FAPJ01025455.1:8093-23557 GCA_001485985.1 Heliconius ethilla aerotome | reverse complement strand
AATATATAGTAAAAGATATAAGCAAAACTGAAATTCATCACTCGTGTTTATATGAAACCGATAATAATCGGCTAAAAATCTAACCTTGACTTGTCAAAAAATTCCACTCGTTTGGAGTAATTGTTGGACCTAAATATATATATATCTTTGAAATATAATCATTATCAAGTTATTTTTAACTATCGATACTACGTACGCTCGTTTGATAAAATAAAAAAGAAATATTGTCACGTCATCCTATATTTTTTAAAAAGCCAAATACAATTTGATTGATTAGTACTTGACATGCTCTACTTCAAGATTATCGACTATTGTTATCGACAATTATTTTCTAAAAATACCTTTCGCGTGGCAATGACGACAAATATTTTTTTCTGTTAAGCACAAGGTCACTGCTCCTCGTAGCAACTAGACGGAATTGAATATTTGTATTTTTTTAAGAAAAAAAAATATACATTACTCATTTATTTTTTTAACGTCACTCTGTATCTAGCACACATTAGGGTAGACAGAGTGAAATTTGTTTTGAGACACTCCGTTCTCCATTTTCCGTGG
The DNA here is from genome assembly GCA_001485985.1 of Heliconius ethilla aerotome. Classification (NCBI taxonomy): domain Eukaryota; kingdom Metazoa; phylum Arthropoda; class Insecta; order Lepidoptera; family Nymphalidae; genus Heliconius; species Heliconius ethilla. The sequence goes on along the minus strand of FAPJ01025455.1, from coordinate 23,002 downwards.
AATACTGAAGGCATTGGGCATGGAGTGGCAGAACTCAACGTTGCACTTTGCCTCAATACCGAAGCAAAAATATAAAAATGTTAAATATTTAATTTTAAAAGGAAATCAAATATTTGATTTTCTCGGGTGGGAATCGAACCTACAACCTGTAGCGTTTACAGTCACACTTTGTACCCCTGCGCAACAATTGACCACTACTTTTAATACATACTAGTCAAATTAGTTACAATTAAATTATTTACGCTGTCATCTTATTTCATCTTATCATATATTTTATTAAAGCAACTATTTAAATCATACTCGTAATATAATAGCAAAATTAAATGTAGTAGTAAAGACAGCTATTAATGTTAATTACGTATATATAGTTCTTAGATTGGCTATTATTTTCTTATTGTCAGTGAGAAATTGCAAAAACTAGTGACTAATGTGAGATTAATATTACTCATAAACCAATTTAGAGAAGATTCAAGATTTTTTTAGTCATGGGAACCTTTTTAACGTGATTTACAATATGTAAAAGATTTTTAAATGAAAGAATGGTTTTTGTGATTATTAAACTTATAAACGTGAGAAGAGTAAAGCGACTGTAAACGCTACTGGTTGTGAGTTCCATCTGCACTCGAGAAAATTAAATATTTATTTTAATTTCTTCGCTCTGGTGTAGAGGCAAAGCGCGGAGTTCCGCTCAACAAGCAATGCCTCGAAAAAATCGGCGGAATATGGGGATCGGAGTGTCTTTACACTACCTATATTGCTGTGTGCCGGATACAGCAAGAAGCTTTTTTTTTATCATTCTACTTGAATCGTACTAAACAGCAGTTGGTATATAAATGATATATATTCATAAACTTGACTGAATATCATATATTATTCGTACTAATATTTAGGTAGGTACATATTATATGTATATACATATGTATATCCTTTGCGTAGGAAATGCAAGCTAACATGTAGTGTTTGCGCAGGTGCGCAGTGTATTCTTTATTCTTTAAATTATCGCCTCGGGCACTGACGAGACGCGCATAGGAATGCTGACGATCAGCAGTTCTAACAAGTTTTAAAGAAAACAATCACAACACGAAGAGTTCCTGCTGTCACTTAGCTTGTGTAAAAGACTTTTTAAACATTATTAATTCTTGTAACTGCACTGTACGTGTTATGCCTAGGTACTTAATATACTTAAATTGAATAGTCATAGTTTGGCAATGTGCGAGCACTTTTGTGTTTTAGTTTATGATATATTTATCACAAAATAACCGACTACAACAAAAGGCGTTTGTTGTTTCACGTCACGTACTCATTCTCGAATACTAAGTTATGTTATGCACACGAATTAAATCTATTTATAATGTTGACGTCGTCCGTTCCACATTCTTATCTCATCACCAAACGCGGCTCACGCAAGGATCTCACGCAGATGTAGTTTTATACAAAGAAAAACAATTTGCCATGGATTAATATTGTTTGCACTGCAGCTTTCTTCTAAATCTGCATATGATTTTATACGAAAAACAAATAGACTGGTCAAGATAGGCATATTAAAGTAAACTATGTATATTTTTTATATTAATGAGGCCAGCAGTAGAAATAAACAAGTGTATTATATTTCCAGCTCGTCCAATGATCTCGGCGAGCCTCCCCGGCGAGGCGCTGGTCCAGCTGAGGCAGCTGCAGCTGAGCCACCTCTACCCCCCTCCCAGCATGACACCCGAATTCCTGGCGCCGCCACCGCGGCCCTACCCGCGGTACGCGCCGCGCCGTCCGCGCGACCCTATGCAGGCGCCGCCCGCGCCCGCGCCTTTCGCGCCCGTGCCCGCCGCATACGCGCCCTTCCTGCAGCACCCGTCGTCCTACGCGCCCTACCTGTACAGGCCTCGCGCGCCGCCGCCGCCCGCTTACCACCCGCTACGCGCGCGGCCCTCGTCCGGTTTCGTGCCGCCCGCGCCGGCGCCCCACGAGCCGCACGAGCCGCCCGCGTCTGCGCCTCAGCCGCCGCCACAAGCGCCAACTAGGGAGGTATGTTTGTATGCTGAAGAAAATATTATATAAATACAGTATTAATGAATAATTCACTTACCTATTACCTTTTATATTTTTGTACAATATAATTTCATATAGAACTTGATAATTTCAGGAACCTCCGACTTCCCCCGAGCGGGGCGCGCCCGCGCCCCACTTCTGCCGAGGCGCCCTCATACGCCTCGAAGACGGTTCACTCCGACGCGTGGAGGAAATGCGCACTGAGGACTTCGTGATGAGCTCCGAGCGCACCGGCGACCTCGCGCTCACGCAGTGCACGCTGCTGCGCCTCGACGAGCGAGGGGACCGCCTTTCGCTCACACTTGCTTATGATAGAAATCGCTCACAGGTAAACAACACATTAATAGTCAATTATATAGTACTGTCCTGTTGTATCCAATAAAGTAATAATAATTACTAAACAATCCCTTTAGTATTTTCTTGAACATTCACATTGGCGGTGCTGAATGCTCTACTGCCACGCGTAAAACTATCGATTAATTGAATAGAATAATTTAAAATTGATACACGATAAAAATTCAAGGAAATCAATAACTTATGTTATACATGACTTCACTTGAAATAAGTACACAAAATTAATATAGATATTATGTTGTTCTTAAGTATAATCTTTATAAAATAATATTTCCAGGTGGAGCTGGAATCGACAGTAGACCATCCATTTTTCGTGTACGGCCGTGGTTGGGCGTCGTGTAAACCGGAGCGTACCCTGTTGCGGTACGGACTACGAGTACAAAGACTGCAAGTGGGGGACCTCTGCGTGTCGCTAGTCGCGCGCAAGCACTCCGCGCCCGCCTCCGCGCTGGGGACCGCCCTCGCGACGGCGCCGCCTCAGACGCATCCCGAGAACCTTAGCGTGAAGGAGGACGCTCGTAAGAGGCGCTGGTCAGCCTCGGATGTTATAGAGGACGGTCCCCCCGTCAAAAAACGTTGAAGGAACCAGCCGTTCGCCGTCGCTACGAGAATATAAGATGTTCAGTTTGTTAACCAACACATTGTAGGGTCTTGACAAGTTTAATCTTCACATAAATCCGATAGTGTGGCTCGCCACTGGTATCGCTAAAGTTTGTGCCACGAATTTTCACCAAAGTAACTTTATCCCCCAGTGAAACTAAGTCATATACCTATTTGAAATGTTATCGGTGATGTGAAATTTCTACAGCGATCGGCAATACACAATCGTACGCTTAATATTCTATTCGGAAACTAGGTGCTTTTTTCTGTCGGGTGCTTCTATATGCGTTTGTGTACAATATTGTAAATATGTAACTTAGGTCAGACAAACTTACACTACGATTAATGTAACTTTCAAAACTTGTTACGGATTTCTCCTAACGTAACTGGAAATATCCTGAACGTGAATACCCTCAATTGTTATACTTTTTCATCTTTATATGTACTTTTAATGTGTTTGTTAAATCATACCTCTACAACGAAGATATAAATTATTTCAGACTATTGCCAGTTACTATGTAAGCACTTGTAATCGCTAAGATTAACTACAAAGCTATACAATGTTTAAAAAGCTCTCGATTCTGCTCAATAGGTGCTAATAGTTCTGCTACAAGACACCTACGTCCTACATATTAGCGTAGTGTGGTGATCTTTTTAGTTTCTCACTATGATAATGTTTATAAAATAACTTTTAGAACCAAAGTAAAAAATATATATTTAAAAAAAGTGAAATAGCTAATCGGCTATATTAACAGTCTCCAGCCATTTTTTTGTTCTTCTTGAAAAAAATCCAATAACATGAGCACAAAAGCACGTTGACTGCCACATATTTTTATGTAGGTTAGAAATTGTGATAACTGATAACTAATGAGATTGTTACATCAACGACTGAGTAGAGAACGAGGCGCAGTGGACGATCGGTGATTTAAAGGGCAATGTGCTTCTTGACTGATTCTAATATCGTCGGTTTTCATAGTCATAGATCGATAAGAATTTTATGAATTTTCTAAAGACACTGGCGCAGAGCGCGTATTTATTAATGCTCTCAAGTCTAAGATCAATCTTAAGTTGCTGTTTTCATTCAAAACTATGTAATTAATGAATAAAAACGGCATCTCAAGACCTCAGACTTGAGAGCGGCTTATAAATACATGCATAATGTTAGCGAGCTGGCGAGTTTGACTCGTGCCTGTCTTTACAACACTCATAAACTTCTTGTTGGGCTATATATAGTTTCAAGCAGTCATGAGTTACGTTGTTCCCATGGTTGTGACTGCAGACATATCCATATGAATCGTTGCCCGTTTCCTCTCGCTAGAGATAAAGCGAACCTTCGTTTTTGTATTTAAAAATTAAATTTTAACCTAACCTAACTTAAATTAGTTATTAGAAATTTCGGCGACTGTACATTCTCTGCTGGACTAAATCTTCTGACAAATAATTTAATGTTTAAATAAAGTTATTGATAACAATCATATAATGTATAAAGAAATAATATTTCTAATGGTCATGGTTTTTAGACGCCATCTCTATTGATTTTAACGTCCATGTGTGATACACAGAACTTTTCTATGAGAAGATGTATACATAATAAACACACTGTCTGTGATATTTTGTAGTTATTGGTCAAAATAGGTATGAAGTATTGCTTGATTAAAAACATATATGTCTTAGAATAATAAGTGCGTTGTCGGTAAGAAATGTATAGTTATTATGTACCTACTCGGAAATCCTACGCAGATAAAATGAAACTTAAACAAAACAAGTATGTAGAATCTGTGATTAATATACATATACAGTTACTTAACGTAACGACAGAAGCATGGCCATATCATTAACAAATTGTTTTTATATATAGTGAACTTAGTAAACTTTTATTATTAGTTTCACTGATTACGTTTATATTGCGCGACATAAAAGAATTCACTTCTACCTACTTTATAATATATTGCAGAATTTATAGAAAGAATTGTCTGGTTATTATTTTGCACATGCCATTCACCAATAGATAGTTTAACTGAGGACAGTGACGTCGCAGTTCGTCGGTCACTTGCGGTCGATACTTCCTCTTCCTCTAAATGATCGTTAACGCCAGTATATAAATAATTAAGCAATGAAAGTCAGATATTGTCAAAGTTTCATCGTACCACAAACTGCTATGCGCTTGTTACTTGTATGTTAAATATATTAACCGACTTTGTAGAGTATAAAGTGTCATCGTCGGCGACGAACGGTGTTGTAAAAAAAATGTAATAATTTGTTGTGTAATGTAATTCTAGGTTATATCGTCTTTATTATTATTTGTAATTGTAATGAAAGATCTCATTTTATTAATCGGTATTTTCTAACAAGGCGCTTTCATTAGATCATGACTAAGCCTACCTCACAAACTTTAAGACTCGGTGGAGGCGGTGACGTCACGCTCGCAAGTCTAAGCAAGATCTCAATTTGATGAAAATAAACTTTTAAAAAGACTGGGACGCTTTACTGAATGTTGTGGGATAATAGTTTCTTCGAGGATATTACTTAAATTATGAAGATAGGAGCATTTATTTAGTAAAGGGCGCGTGACGCCTTGGTTTCGACAGGATGGACAATCGTTTAGTACAAAATTTGTTACAAAAAGTATTATTTCCCAAAATCCAAATTCAAAAGTATTAATTTTCTAACGACGGGTGCTAAGAGATGAAAGTTGTCGGAGCACAATCGTGAATGGTACAAACCTTTGTTTGTGAAGTTATTATCTGTGCGAATAGTAATTGGCACAATCGATGTTCTTCCGCGCCTTTAATATGCTAACTGCTAAGTGCGTCAATTATTATTTTTAGAGCTAAATTTGTGTGATTCCCTGCGGTTAAAGTTGCGTGGGTACCCATTATTTAAGTCATTCCTTTGCACTTATTTATGGATGAGAGTGATTTTGTTACTTTCTATTAGATACATATTTATAAAATTGGATCCAAATTATATCAAACATACCGCTTAATAAACAGTAACATATATACATTTTATTGCAGTTTCTAATTACTCTTTACTTTTTATAATTGATTAACTATAGAATAATATGACATAATACAAATGCTTAGCGTTTATGGGCTCCATCAGCATTCTTGTCTTGATTTCTAAACCGAAATTTCATTACTTCAAAACATTTACTTAATAAATTTTAATATTTATCAAGTAAATCCGCTCTGTTATATTTACAGTAGTAAAACTTTATCAATGTTTAATGCAGGTCCATATTACGCTATCATTTACCGATCTTTTATATCTCAAAATTATTTAAGTGTTTTTAAGGGTGCGTGATGTGTCTGTGTACGATAATTAGGATTTTAAATTAGTTTCATCATTAAATGTTAAATATTTAATATAAACATTTTAAAGTTGCCAATAATGAACACGGCCAGTAATGGTTACATAATTTTAAACTAGCAACACTGACACAAATGATTGTGCCATCCTTTACAGTGTTATCGATATTAGATTATCGTTGTTTTTGGTAAGATTCCGACCAAAGAGGTGAAGCCTCAATATATAATATTTGATATTATTCCATCTTACCATAAATAATTTTGTGATAACATATTGAAAACAGATTATATATATAAAATAAAATTAAAATGTTTAATCGAGATAATGACCAATTCTAACTGTTTTCAATATGTAATGTGTCATTTAAATAATAGATAAATAAATATAAATTGTTATATAATTATATGACAGATATGGCAAATATTATATATATGATGTATATTTTATTGTATAGCGAAATGAATACTATTGCAAATTAATGTAAATGAAAAATGTTATGAGATATGTTAAAACTAAGTTAACTGTTTGTAAAAAGAAAGAGAGAATATGTATAATTGAATATTTGCTACAAGTTGGTTTTATTTCACCTTTCATTATGACCTACTGAGTTTTCAAATTAGTAATTAGAATCTAGTGTAAGACACTCCCGTCTTCATTATAAACGTTTTTCGAGACATTGCTTCTTGAGTGGCAGAACTCAACGCCGCGCTTTGTCGTCTTATAAGAGCGAGGAAATGAAAATCATTCCAGAGTGGGGTTTCACTCACAACTGCCGCGTTTACAATCAGATTTCTGAGATATAAACATTGTAACTAATTTCTAATTATTTCTTTTTTTGGCGCAATTTATGTTATGTGTTGTGACAAGAGTATAAGAATTTCGAGGTAGCTTGATGGAAACGTATGGCTTAGTGGTCAGAGCGCGGGGTCGATTTCCAGAAGGCGGGTTCGAGTCCCGCTAGGTACAAATTTTGTATACGTATTCTAAATGAGTATTATTTAAAGAATTTTATAAGAGTAACTAGAATTGAGTTAAAAAATTATAATTAATAATAGTATTTATTAATACAACAAATCACAACATAAAATATTAGGCGTAATAATAATTTTCAATCAAATGAAACTAAATATCAGATTTGAGATCCAAAACAACTTTTTCTCCTGGTTTGAAGGCGGGCATACCGAGATATGGACATGTGGCGCATCGAAAAGCGTCACCTAGATAACACTGAAAAAGATACAATAAAATATATAATAATAAAAATAAAATATTATTATTAATTTCATATTGATAAAAAAACTGCCTAAAAGAATTGAAAATAAAAATTAATAAGCTTTTTAAATAATAATTTTAATAACTCAGTTCATAGAGTCAGGTTATGTGTCCAAAGAAGTTTTTAAGTCTATACAATGAAAAAAGAATCATAATGGGGCAACTGGGCCCCATGGGCGAATCCAGAGATATTTTATAGGGGTGTCTTTGAACTGCCCTTTATGTGTAATGAGATGTTTTTAAAATTTTTCTTCCTTAAGTTTTTGTTACTAAATATTCTGGTCTGGATAGGAACCAATAATTTCTATGCTCATGGCCCTACTACATAATGCATATAACATAAGACTAAAATTAAATGTACATACGCTTCCACACGATGATTTAGGAGTCTCTTTTGTTTCACCTCGTAGCTCCTCTGCTAAACCACATGAACAATCAGCACAAGCTTTTCTCTTTCCAGTTGTTGCACAAACTGAAATTACATATTCTAATTATATATCTTTGCTTATTCTCATTGACTTCAACTGATAGTTTTTAATGCAATTTAATAATAAATAAATGGGGAACAGAGTATTTTAACAATAGGTCCCATCAGCCTATCCTGCGTGCGGGATACACCGTGAAGCTGAAGCTGATTTGAGAATAATTATTAGTTTAAAACCATCATTCATTTAAGAATGTTGCTTTTACACTAAGGCGGATGAGAAAGTTACATTAGTATTGTAAACATGACCTTATTATGTACTTGGAACACAATACCTCAACTAGCAACTGAGCTCACTTTGGAACACAAAACCTCAACAAATGTTATCAAGATAAAAAATATGTAAATGATAAATATATTTTATATTGAAATTAGTATATAGAACAAAGATAAATACCATTGCTTGTATTAAAAAAAAGCAATACAATTATTTTATTAAATAGAGACATTTGTTATGTTTTACAGCCTTTTTAAAACATTTAGTTACTAGGTAATTTAAGATTAACAAATAAAAAAACCTATATAACTCTAGGTAATATTACCTCTCAGTGATTGCTGATCAGGTTTTTTAAGGTCGTCTTCATCAAGAAGCATATCAGAGTCAATTATTTCATCATCATTTTTTCCTGACCAGGCTTCTTCAACTGTGTCATCTAATTTCCACACACTCTGCTTGTTGTTTAGCCTAAGTGAGGTTTTAGATCCAACCTGTAATTATCATATTGTAAAATAATGTAATTACTTATAATGAATTTTGATTATATTAAATACAAAAATTTATATTAAATTTATAAAAACAATTCTTTGTTACCTCAAAATTTGGTTTCTCTGCTATATATTGATTGTTTAATTTAACAATATTTATAAAACCATTTAATTTAAGAGAAGAATTTAAGTCATTTACATCATTCATTAGAAGCTTTCCACTGGGTTTTAAAAGTTTAATTATTAAAGCTAATAATTTATCATCATGAACAACATTATGTGGAGGTAACCAATTGCTCAGTATTATATCGAACGACGATAAAGATCTGGAATCTGTAACCAGTTAAAAAAATGAAATAAAATGCTGAAAACATGTGTTAATTTATAAGAAATATGTACATCTATATCACCTTCCGCGATCATATTAGAGTTTTCCAGAACTACTGAAGTGTTTGCTATACTTTGAATTTGATTCACCAAATTGCTTAATTCTGTTGGTTCGTTATTGTGCCATATTATAAGCACGTTAGCTCCGCTTTTGATATAATCCATATTAAATATTATTATTTACCGTTCAGGGTTAAAATTACACTTAATTTGCTTAAAATTACACTTAGTTTCTTAAAATTTTAGTAATTCGCACGAATTGTGATGTCTTAAATATGTGATGTTTTCGCCGTTCGCTCTGTGGTTTCTGCTCTGCTCACTGCTGCTCTGCTATATATTTGATTATTTGACAAATGACGACTGACGTTTTCAGGTTTCAGTTTTAACTAAAAATCGATGCATCGAATGCATTCGAATACATTCGATTTTAACCTCTCCAAACATGACTTACTTTACTAAATAAATTAATAAATATTATGATTTTAAAAATCATGAAGAATATTCTTTGCATTTTGTATCATTATTTTTTTGTAAAAACGTAATATTAGGAGTTACTTATGATAATAAGGTACCATTACGGTTTCGATTTCGACTTCGATTTTGACCAGTTTCGGCCAAAAACCGTAGGTTCGGGCATAGTTTCGGTTTCGGCCAAAATATAGTCGAACCTTGACAGAAGATAGAAAGAAACAAGCCACTCGATAGTCAAGTAGCCAAATTATGCAAACTTCCCTTCTGTCATTGTCAGTGTCACCGAAATTATATTCAAATATCAAATTTTCAATCTGTCTTTTTGTATTTGTTATGATTACTGTGATGATTAATTTTCTTATAATTATATTGAAAAGTAGATTTATAGATTGCGATCCACTTAAAAGTCGTAAATTAGAACCAAAAACGCACTAATTTGTTGAAAAAAGGAGAAATACGTGTTCTATTCAATATTTTGCTCAACTTTGAGGCAAATTAATAAACACAATTAAATACTACATAAAAATCGTATTTAAAAATATAATACTTAAAAATGTTAGTAGAGGCATTTATGGCTGGTATTTGGTCAGCATTAGGAAGTACTCTAGGCAAATTATCCGGTTCTTCTGTATATGTCGTAAGTTAAAGAATTCGCAATTACACAAAATGTATTTATCATTCTGTATTTTGTGACCTTATGTAACAAACTCTATTATCAGGGCGACAGCTACTTCTTGTGGAGTTTTTACTTAATACTCATGCTTATAGTAAATACATGGGGCTGCAGGTGCTATTTGCGTTCCCTAGACGCGTCTTCCAATTCTGTATCTCCAACTGTTATATCATCTTCATCTAGTTTTGTATTATCGGTATGTAGACTTTAATTAATTAATGATATTTGAAAAGTTTTTAAATATTTTTTTAATTGTTCACTGTATTTCACATAGTAGGATATGGGGAGTGAACCTAATGTTAAAACACTCTTCCCCACTTTCCACCGAATGTTTTAGCCATTGCCCATTGAGTGGTAGAAGTCAACCTTGCACTTTGTGTTAGTAGAGTCAGTAAATGAAAATAACTCAACCCAATGAGTAGGAAACAAACTCAAAACTGTACCACTTACAAGTCAGATGCTGTGTTGCTAACCCATTGCCTCAAATCATAATAAGTATGTTTCTTTATTTTAATTGCAGGGATTACTGGGAGTACTTATATTTGAAGAAAATCCCTCTATGCAGTGGTGGATTGGCACAGGATTGATAATTCAGGGACTGGCCTTACTATCGGGACGTAAATAATTCTCCAACTCCTTTTTGTTATTATTTAACATAAGCATATAATCTTATATACAAGATAGAGGAGTCTTTATTATTTTAACCAATTACTATAGACATATTGCCCTATCTTTTCAACTTTTAAAATTAATATGAGCATATGTTTATTTTGCTGTTAAAAGTAGGCTTTGATCTAGTTGTAGATTTAATTCCAATGAGGGCTGACATATTTCAGTTGCATTTTTTCTACATAACTATATTAATGTAATTTTAGAAAGTAATACAATTATGCTGTTTTACAACATTTATATATACATAATATTTTATTCATTAATTTAAGGTTGGCTTATAACACTTAGGAATGTTTATGAAAAGGTATTAAGAATACAAATTTATTTTATTTTTAATTTATTTTGTGGTGTATTTTTTAAGTAGGTAGATTTAAGTATTTAACGTACCTTGCTGTATTTAATATTAATTAGATTTAACATGTATCTAATTTTTGGATACACATTTATAAAATTGTATTCTTGAACAAAGTTCATTATTTCATTTTAATAAACAATATGACTATAGAGATATGAGAGTTTTATTTTAATTTAAAGTTTTATCATAATTTAATTCTTTTTTTATGAATACTTAGTATACATTTTTTTTTACTTCAAAATCCCTGAAGATGTTTGTATTTTGTTACCTTAACTTAAAAGTGTGCAATACTAGTAGAACTTAGAGTTCCATAAGAAACAAAAATACTTAACTATGTCATAATTTTAAAATAAACTAGTTTTTGGAATTTATCATGAACTGACTAGGATCAAGTTTTGAGTTAATTAGTGCACAGTCGAATTTAAAGCGAAATGTATAAGAGCAAAATTTATAATTTGTTAAAAGGCCTGTAAGTAGAGAACTATCTTCAGGCACTTCTAGAACCCTTTTCGAAAGCGATACTAGTAGAATCATTTTAAATTTAGTTGGGTAAAGAGTTTGGTCAGTGCAGGAAAATGTCAATGCACATTTAATGGACTTAAGTCATTTGGATACCAAGTCACAGGATCCCTATTGAGGTCCCCACCCTCCTCACATTATATAATGGATTAATCACGGACAACGAATGTAATGGCTATTTTACTATGGTTACCTCAGAAATTTTACAACAAAAAAATGTCCTGAAAAACTACTTAGTACTTATAACGGATAGTAGGTAAATAGAGTGGCATTGCATAATATAAGGCAAGTCTACGCAAATAAAGTTTTATAAAGGCAATTAGTAAATTAATTAATATCTGGATAAATTAATTTCACGTCGTATAGAACTATGCAATCTCGTCAACAAATCGTGGATAGTTCTAAAGTATCTTAGTATTCAACTAAGCTCATAGGGATATTATCGGTTAATTATAAAAGCCTTATTTATTATTTATATATTTCACGAGGACAGTCGTAGCGCAAAGGCATAAATGTGTGATTGTAAACGCGATTGTTTGTGGGTTCGATCCCCACTCGTGGAATTGAAATATTTATGTAAATTTATATTTTAAATATGCCGACAATGGGGAACAGATACTCTTAACATTAGGTTCCCACTAGGTGCCTACCCTGCTGTGTGCGGGATACAGCGTGAAGGCGATTTTTCATATTTAAGAGCAAGTAATGCATATATAAATGAATATCGTACATGATAAAATATAACCAATCACTGCAGTGGGACGATTCCAATTAGGTAAATGTATGAAAGTCCATCAATAAATGAATCAATGTGAACTAGTCAGCTGAAACAACACCGCACTTTTAGAGGTATTTGTATATAAACGGTAAATAAAAACCATCCCTTACTGCGGTGGACATTGAAGCGAAATGTAAAAATAAATGTTAGTTTGGCTTTTATATTAATCACTGGTATTGGTGTGGTATTTTTAGATAAATGTTTGACGATTCTCCTTTCATATTTATCAGGTACTAGTGCTATGAAGGCGGATAGGTGGGTGGTGGTGTTGAAAAGTAAAACACAAGTGTTATAGGTAAAAGTTTTCTATTCCAAGATTTACGAAGTTGTCTTCGTCTTGGTATAATGTGTACTCATTTGTCTTGTATTGTTTATTATAAAAAAAATCATATAGGTAAATCATATAATGAAATTGTGTTTGTATATATATACCCGTTGTTGAGTAAAGAGAACACAGTTATAAATTATTTCATTCCATGTTTTCTAACTTATTAGAAAAGTATCTCGCTTTTCCTGCATAGCAGAGCATGCAAAGGGAACCTAGAATTAAGACATTCTGTTCCCCAAAATCCGCCCAATTTTCGACATATTAAGTATCGTGTTAATTGGTGGAGCACAAAATCTAACACCGCGTTTTCCTACCGTAGTCGAGAAATGAAAATAATTTAAATATAAATAGTTTTTCCGGGTGGGGAACGAGCTCACAATATCGCGTGTACACTTAACAGACAGACGTTGTCACAATGCGTCGCGACGGATATAAAAGTAAACCGAACAAAACTTACTATATACATATAATTGCTCCTATGATTAGGTATAATTTAAAACCATTGGATTTAATCTGATTTAACTGCACTGGGTTAGTGTTTTTTTTTACTTAATTGAAGAGCTCCCCAACGACTAGTTTTCAATGACAAATTGCTAGTATTACATGCTAATAGAAGCTTTTATGCAGATAATTATAATATGTACATATAGAGAGATAGAGGCCAGTCATGGTACAGGGATAGAAGCGCGTGACTGTAAACTTTTCTTCGCTGTGGTCAAGACAAAGCACAGCGTTGAGTTCCGTCACTCAACAGTGCCTTTAGAATTTGGCGGAAAGTGGGTAGCGAATAGCACTAGAGTCTTTCTACTTACCTACCCTCTTTTTAACATTAAAAAATTCATCAAAACACAAAGAATATTCGTAAATATAGAATTATTTATATCGATACTAAGTTGAAGTCGACGAATACATCCCTCGAGGTGTTATAGACGCAGTGACGCCGGGCTCGGCAGTGGCGCGTCATCAGTGGCGGTTAACACACGTCTTGTCCCGATAAAAATATTCAGTTTATTTTCCTTCGTCGAAATATACGATCGATAACACAAATCCGCGTGCAAAACAAAAACGTCAACCAAATTCGTAGATCACATTTATATGCGCTTCTTTTATATATTTTGTTACAATAAATTTCAATTAAGATATCGATGAATTTGCGTGACGGCCGGTGTCAACAATGTAGCCATAGTGACGCGGTGTTGACTATTTGACAGTTAGCTATTTAACGTTTTAAATTACGATTTTTACGATGTCAATTTATTTCATTAATATCTTTATTGGGTTTGATTTTTTCAAAAGAATTAAACGAGATTTTTTATTTCACTTATTAAATATTTAATATCTGGAAGAATGGGGAATGGGATGAATAAGGTAAGTCTTTGTCACAATTGTAATATTTTGGCCAGTTCTGCGGATGCTAGCGCGTCGAGTTACGTAACGTTAATGTAGCTGCTACGGTCTGTCGTAGCTCGTAGCATCGTTGCCCGTAGATCGAACTTTGAATCTAATTCTAAATCCAATGTTGTGATGATAATTTGGTATTTATTATTAAAATACCATTTGTTTTATGTATTGCACATATTTAATATACATAAAATTATAAACAAAATTATTTCTTTTTATTATTAAGTAGGTAATAGTAATACACATTTTTATTCCAAATGTCATATATTAGATTTTTTTAAATTTAAACTTCGAGCATTTTTTAAAGAGTATTTACTGATAATCGACTAATTGACTTAACAAGATTTTCTATACTATTTTGCACTTAGTAAATCGTAGTTTAAATCTTTTTTTTGTTTCACTCTGTATCCCGCACACAGCACGGTAGTCAGAGGGAAAGTTCAAACTTTCTGTTAAGACACCCCGTTCCCATTAAAACACTTCCGTTGGCGATTTTCTGCCCTGGCGGCAATAAACGCCTCGCTTTGCCTGGCTACCAGAGCGAGGATATGAAAA
>FAPJ01025449.1:0-10272 GCA_001485985.1 Heliconius ethilla aerotome | reverse complement strand
GATAATTATATTGTGTGTATGTCTTTAATTTTTTCTTTTTATTTATAGACTAGGAGCAGGACCAAATGGTATTGAAGATATAAAAAATCATGAATTCTTTGCTAACATACATTGGGACGCGTTATTAAGAAAAGAGGTAAGTTAATTTACTGACAATAATATTTTTTACCAATTGTCTGTTATTTTGGAAAGTACGTGTCTGATAAAAACGAGTGTACAACATTTGTTGTAATTATCTCTAGAAATGCAACAAAAAAGCAACCTTATAATATATAATATATCATATAAAATAAATATAAAAATAAGACGCGCGGTTGTAGGATTCCCTATCAGAGAAATGACTTATTTTTATTTCCTCGCTCTTATAACAAAGTAAAGCATGGTGTTAAGCTTCAGGAAAATTAAGTGTCTTATCGGTAGGCTCCCTCAGCCTACCCAACCATGTGTATGCGGAATACAGCGTTAAGCTAATAACTATAAAAATAGACATAGTAATTTCAAAATAATTCCAATTTTGTTGCTAGGTCATCCCCCCGTTCAGGCCGGCGGTGTCGCGCGCGGATGACGCCTTCTACTTCGACTCGGAGTTCACTTGCCGCACGCCGCGCGACTCCCCCGGTGTGCCCGCTTCGGCCAATGCTCACGAGTTGTTTAGGTGTTTTGCATTTTTTAAATCTTCACGCCGTTATGTTATCCCGCATTACAGAATAGATAGAGATAATCTACCGTTAAAACTCTTCGTGCTTCACTTTTTGTGATATTGCTGGTTCAATGCCGCGTTTCGTCTAGTTACCAAAGCGAGGATTAGAAAATATTTATGTGAAGTCATGTGAACATTAATGCTACGCGCGAATGCAAATAAGTGTCGTTTTACTTAACTATATTTGTGTTATATTTATAATACAATTGAATTTCCTAAATTACAAAGAAATACCAACTAAAAACTAGTCATTAACAATGCAATAAAATTATATTTGTAAGCTTTCTAATTTTTGTTATAAGAATAAAATAAATAAATATTATAATATTTTCAATTTTCACAGAGGTTTCAGTTTTGTGGCGCCATGTCTTCTAAACGATGATGATAATAAAACTGTCACAAATCAAAATCACGTGACGCAAACGAAAACTTCGACGGAGGAGTTCTGGGCTGGTTTTGTCAATAGAAATAATTTCTTTGATGAATATAGGTAAATATATTTTTATGTTTCACATTATATAAGTGTATAGCTAAGTAGGCAGAGGGAAATATTAATATTGTTTATTCTTGACTACCAGAACTCGCGCCAAAGAAATGACAATTATAAAATAATAATAATTTCTCCAAGAGGAAAATGAACCCACGTTTCCAGTTAGACGCTGTATTAAGTGCTACATTTGGGAAGGACTTTTTTGGAAAACGTAGAAAAATATCCGCTTCGGTTATACGTTTTCGAAAAAGCATTTTGAACATAATAAATTATTGTCATTTTTACAGGTTAATGGGTGAACTAGGTACGGGATCGTTTTCCGTAGTGCGTCTCTGTGAACACAAAGCGAGCCGTACTCAATATGCTGTTAAAATAATGGACAAATTACAGTACGATCCGAGAGAGGAAATTGAAATTTTATTGAGGTAGACTTTTTTATTTGTAATGATTTTTTTGTTTTGCCACATAGGTAAATTTGCAATAAATTTGCAATATATGCAGTATTTAATGCACAAAGATTACGCACATATTTAATGCACATGGATGACGTCATTTTTACGTTTTTTCGCACATAATAGAGTAGGCTAAGGAAATTTAATGTTAACACAGCTGGAGTGGAGAAATGATTCCTTTCTCGGTATAATGATCGAATCTAGAAACATCTCGGTTACGGTTAGTTAGTGCGTCATTAATATTTAGATGGATAGATAAAACTCTTTATTGTATACATAGAGGAAATTAAAAAAAATACAAGACAAATAAAATACTAATATAAAAACAGATTTATAAGAACAGACAGAAAAGAAACAATAAACATATTTTGCGGCTTGTGCATAGAGGTAGTATGCAAAGGCAACCTTATCCCTATTAGTAATATCTTACAGGTAACCTTTAACATAAATATTTAATAGTACAGGATATCTTGGTAGTGTGTAACATATTAAAGAGTAAAATGAATACAAATAACATAATAAGTTTTAATTGTAAATAATAGTTTATTTGTTTTTTATACACCATTTAAATAGCTATATAAATCCGTACAGATACAGCCAGCACCCGCATATAATAACGCTGCGCGGCGTGTACGCGGAGGGCGGGCGCATCCTGGCCGTGACGGAGCTATGCCGAGGCGGGGAGCTGCTCGAGCACATCACGCGGCGCCGCCACTTGCCCGAGCGCGAGGCGGCGCCCCTCTTGCGCAACGTGCTGCACGCCGTGCATTACCTGCACCGCCACACCGTGGTCCACAGGTGCGCTGTGTGTGTACGTGCGTTTGTGTGTGTGTGTGTGTGTGCGAGTCGTAGCCGTTATCATGTTAAATCTTATAATTTTGTTGTGGATTATTCACTAGATATAATAGTTATTTAGTTTTTTTTGCCCTTATTCTTCCCAAGTTAACAATACGAAAAAGTCAGAAAGTATAACTTCAAACCGGTCACAACTCGTCAACCCTACTGCACATATTAATAACCAATTGTTTCACATTTCCAGAGACATAAAACCCTCGAACATACTATTCGCGACAGCAGACCGCAAGGCGTCAGACGTGCGCCTCGTGGACTTTGGCCTCGCGAAGCAACTACGTGCTGAGAACGGCCTCCTTATGACGCCGTGCTACACCGCCAACTTCGTGGCGCCCGAGGTGTTGAAGCGCGCCGGTTATGACGCCGCCTGTGATATATGGAGCTTAGGTGATTTTGCTTAGATATTTGTTAACTATAGTCACTATACTTTGTTTTTGGGTGAGTTTTTGTTTACCAAATAGATTCAATCCTTTTACTGTGTACTGCAATGTCAATAAAAAAAAGTCAAAATCACAATAAAACAAAAGAACAGAAAAGGGCACGGACCACCAATGTTCGTAGTGTGTTTTGTATAGTAATAAAAAAATATATACTAATAATTTTGTCATAAGTAACTCTTAATGAAATTATTTGATGGTCTATCAATTTCATCTAAAAAGAGCCACTTTACTTTAGTATCACTTAAGAGACGTAAGTGTTTGAAGATTCCCTCTGGGATACAGAAAAAGTAAGAAAACGATTTGGGACTCTAAAAACAAATATTAAATATAACATTTGTTTGATATTTAATGTTAAGTTTGGTTAATTTCAGGTGTTTTGGCCTACATAATGTTATCTGGTAGAACACCCTTTGCTTCTACTGGTGATGATACACCTGAAGCAATTTTAGCTAGGATTGAATCTGGAAAGGTAATAATTTATGATTATATATTAGAAATAAATGATTTATTTTTATTATATAAAAAACATGTATATTATACTATATATTCTTACCTAACATAATGCATCATACTTAGACTGGTGTCTAAAGGGTAAATCCGGTTATTTTGTGTAATAGCGACTACTGCCCGAGTCCTTTTATGTTTCTTCATGTGTTCCATTATAAAATTCACCATGTATAAATAAATTATAGGTAGAAATGTCCACCGGCGCCTGGAGTCGTGTCTCCACAGAAGCCCGCGCTTGCATACGTCGCATGCTGCAACTCGAGCCCGCCCAGCGACCGCGAGCACACGACCTGTTACGGGAGACGTGGATCAGCCGCGACTACAGCGACCCCGCCGACCCCAGTGACGTTACGAATGTTGACCCCGTCGACCCCAGTGACCCCGTTGACGGGGATCTGAGACGTGCCGTTGATCTCACTTACCAGGTGAGTGTGTGCGTATATTGAGCGCTTGGGCACATAGTGGAGACTTTCTAATATCAATAACAACTACAGCCGATATATCACACACCGATACATAAACAAATGTGAACACTCATGAGAACATATATTCAGACATGTCGTTATTACATATGAATCACACGTAGCTGTGTGTTAAAATGACACGTGATCTGACATTAACACATTGTGTCACATCCATACGTGATATGAGGTTACGTAAATGGATACGTAATCTCACATCAACACGTAATGTCACGTTCACACATATGATCTCACTTCCCCATGTATGTGATCTAACGTCCACATAATATGTAATCTCGCGTCCACATATGTGATCTCATATCCACACATGTGATATCACATAAACACAATACATATAGTCTCACATCCACATGTGTGATCTTGCATCCAGACATGTGAGAGACATCACATTCATCCAAGTCAGTCCAGTCGCTTAGGAGTGGTGTGAGAAAAACAAAATAAAATTAAATAATACATTTTTACAAAATTAACTTGTTTTATTACTAAATTTACAGGCAATGACGTCAGCACCCCTCACTCCACACATACTAGGACCCGTCACACAATCCACATTAGCGCAACGTCGAATTAAACCGCAACGTCGGTTCCCGCCCACACAAGTGTAAAAGGAAGCCCGATTTCACATATCAGATCTTAGACATCTTTTTATTTAAAATCCCATCTTATGTTTTTTTCGGCCCTGTAAATATGTCGGGAAATCCTATATGCCAAATTTCAAGTACGCGCAAGTTTCGACTGTGCGCTGTCTGTTAATCACTCTGTAAGGAAAATTTTGTACATAATATATAAGCGAAGGTTGAGACGTACATACGTATGCATCATATAAAAGCAAATAAAGCAATCTTCATCAGTTCAATATATGGAAAATTAAAGAAAAGATATTTTCTTACTAATTCCTGAACAACTTATAGAATCTTACAGATATTATATTACAGAGTAGTATACAATTAAAAAATAATTTAAAAGATATCGTCACCATTATTGAGTTATTTGCTTTTGTAACATTGATATACTACTCAATTTTCTTACTAAATACTAAATATTTTGACATCTTTAGTTTTTATTGTCTTTATTATGTTATTTGTTTAGATTTCCTAAAATTATGATACTAAAGTATATAGGTTATACTTATGTTAATTATACAATTTTTTTTCCGTGACAACAGTTATAGTCATTAAACACAAATTCAAGAGATATTTTTTTTTGAATAAAAAAAATTCTACATTTTTCTCAAGAAAGTGTTACAAAAAAGATTATTTACACAAATAACTAAAATAATCAAATTTTGGTTAAAATATCAAAACATGTTGTGGCTTCGATAAAAATATTTTTATAAAATTTTATTCTTGGAATACATATTTTCTTTGATTAATTTTAAAATAAATTTCATATATCTTGTATGTAAACAGATATAAAAAAATTAACCAAAGTTTTCAAATACGTTCTTTAATCTTTACTTAAATTATTAAGTTTCACAATTAAGTTAATATTGTTAAGTATCTTCCTACTATTCAATTTTTATTTAATAGTAGACACTGATAAATGTAAAAATATGAAAAATATTTATATTCCGTTAAAAAAACAGTTTATTTAGTATTTATATTTTCTTTTATAGATATTTTATTTTTTATATAGTAAGTGGGAATATTTAAAAGGCCAGAAATTCTGTTGTATCTACAGAATTAACAGATTGAGTGTTTTATAAGAATTAAGACATTTATTATGAAATAAAGAAAAAAACATTATTCCAAAATCATTGACATGACATTTAATAAAAGAATGTCTACATATACATTCATTATATATATAAATTAAAATAATACTTTTAAATATTGTAACTTTTCTTTTTTCATTATCTTGTCAAAAATATTGTATACGAAAGTGTGTTTCATTGTTCTTATAATATTTCAACTGTAAAATATTTTATAAAACGTATAAAAATTTGAACTCAACTTAGATTACGTTCATGGGTTTGTGTTTACTTGTTCGAATCCCGCTTCTTTGAACAAATTTTATACGTTTTCTAAAATATTTTTCCTATCTTTAACATGGAATAATACTTCAAAAATGTTAAAATTATATTCAAACTGTCCCTATTCTAAGATAACGATAAGTCAATATTTTGTATACGTTGAGTGTGAAAAATGTTTAACACTTTATATTTACATACACAAAAAGGTCTATTTATAATCATTTATACAACATTTCTACGTCTTTTAATATTTTTTATGCAGTCTTATATATAATAATTTAATGAACAGACGACATACGTCAAATATAATTCCTAATATATCAGATTACTTCATAAATGGTGGCATTTTTTTTGTTTTATTTTTATATAATATTTAAAGGAAACACGCGACAGAAATATCTTGAAATACAGAATGAAATGCCATTCAAAATACGTCACACGTAAGCGGGAGTGGAGAGGGTGGTCGAAGTGTGACATTGTGTGAGCAGGGCCCTCGCTTTCTCCACAATGTCACACTTCCAAATTCTTGCGAAATTTAGAACAAGGTTCTAAACCTGAGGAACACGGAGAGGTTCACAAGAGACGTCGCATTTTCAAATATAAGTATTAAATCACGAAAATTATGCGAATTAGTTTTAATTTAACGATTTTATGTATAATCTGAAATTCGTGTGACCTAATTTATGTACGGCCACGAATTTCTGTCAATACAATTGAAAATATTAAATTAAGTTTTCTCTGCTTTTTGCTTTATTTTCTAATCTTGATTGTTTTATCTTTTTGCCTTTTATTGTGTAATCTGAGTATAGTATTACAATATTGTAAATCTTGTGTCCATTTTACAGCACTAACTATTTACTCTTGTATCTATCTTTTTTGATATATTTTTTTATATGTCAATTGCCCCAAATCTAGTTATTTGATTCGCATTATATTTTAGTAATATGCATTCCAAACGTTTTACGCCATTAGTCAAGTAGAATTTACTTGAATATAATATAGGGCAAGTCTTCCTGAAAATAATGTAAATTATAAGAGAAAAAAAAACTATATTTTTTTAAACACTCGTTGCTTACCCACCTCTCTTTTTAGTCTAAGTGTGCCATTATAAAAGACCTGTAAAGTCGTTTTTTTTAATGTGCAATAAATTATTTGGCGCTTTAAAGGAATATTTAATATTAGTTTTTACAGTATTAATTTTAATCGTATTACTTGTAGCTTTACACTGTGCATAAATTATCTCACTATTTGCGGAAATACTATAAACTACAAAGTCAGAACACTTGGACGTTTTCCAAGAGGAGGCGTTCCTCCCTTAAATTTTTAAAAGTTTCCTATAAACTTTTTTATCTTTAGTGTGAAACTTACACTATAAAAAAATACAGTTGGATTGATAACCTTAATTGATAAAAGAAAGAGATTCTTACAGAAGTCGGTTAACAATACTAAAACTACTACAAACTTATATAAAGCTCATTTATTTATTTTTTCTTTTTTTAGTAATGTGAGAAGTAATTTATGTATAGAAGAAACAGTGGCATAAATTATCTATATTTTTGTATGAAATAAAAATATAATTGTATCCCTTAAATTAAGATACATAGAAGTAAGTTTTAAATGAGATTTATGAAAAGTATATTTTTATCATTGTTTATTTGTGCTATAGTTATGTTTTCATAAGCTATAATGGTTTTGTATTCAATATTATTTACTAAAATGGCCTAACGTGCTCACAAAATTATAAAAAATCTAAACATTTTGTAAGCTAACATGTCGTCTAAATTAGTATGTAAGTCTACCATGTCTATTTCGTTGTATGCTTTAATTAATGTTAGATATATAATTCAGAGTAATTTAATTAGTTTTAAATATGTTGATATTATACGATAACATACTTTTTTTGGTGATTAATATATATAGATAGCAGGGATGGGATAATTTTCTCAAAAATCTAATTTCCGTAATAATATTTTTCTTAAATTTGTATAAGTATATACAATCATATCACATCAGTTTGAAAGGATTATAAAAGTAATAGATGAAATGTGTTAACGAATAGTATGTTATCGTAAAATGTCTTGTTGTAATAATGTTCCCAATATATAAAAAAAAATATAACAAGTCAGTGTTACATAATAAAACTTAAAATTTGCATTTATTTACAAATCAGTCTTTCAATCAATCTAATCAATTTTATTGGTTGAATTGCATTTTAATGAAATATGTATGTAAAAAATATATTAATATCAATTTTTCTTTTCTTTAGCCATATTTTTATTTATAAGTGTACTGACTCAAAAATATCCCAAAATAAACAGTATTGTTTCTTAGTAGATATTTTATTATACATTAGAAATTTAAGTAAATATTTTACATGTGGGGTTTATGGTTTAGGTAGTAATTGACATATATTTTTATATCTTATTATGATAATTATAATAAGATATATATGATTAATATAATTGTAT
Source organism: Heliconius ethilla aerotome (assembly GCA_001485985.1). Classification (NCBI taxonomy): domain Eukaryota; kingdom Metazoa; phylum Arthropoda; class Insecta; order Lepidoptera; family Nymphalidae; genus Heliconius; species Heliconius ethilla. The sequence continues at coordinate 1,909 of FAPJ01025449.1, read as the reverse complement.
ACATGGTGTCTGCATTATTCATTTAATTGCTATGTTTTATACTATGCAGATTAAAAATATTTAACCAAAGATTTTTTTATATAAGTAATAAATATCTGTTAATAAAAGAAGTGGATGATTATAAATGCGTCATTCGGGCACAGAGATTAATAAATATATATAAAATAAAATATTTATACGTATATATAAAATACTTTCTAAAAATACTGTCTACAATTGTCATAGTAGCTGGATTTAAAATCAAAAATTATATACTCAATTCGACAAATAATGTATTAGGAGCTACATTTTTCTAAGTACAGTATTATAAACATCTCTTGCTATACATTATTGTAAATAAATAATTATTAAAGCAAAAACTACTAATTTTTTTTTTTTACACTGGTGCTCATATTTTAATCGTTCACTTCTATTCCCAATATGTTATTTTAAAGTATACAAATATAATTCATATTAATTGATGTAAATGTTGTTGATGTATTGTTGTTAAGTGGAAATAATAGGGTGCTCACTTTGGATAGAAATTTTACATACTCTATCAAATATATCGTAGATGGTACTCGTTAGATGTCACAAAAAACTTACATATTCCTAATTTAAAACTTATATTATGTACTGTCAAAATACGAAATATTCACAATATTAATATAATTTGTATCTAAAGTAAGTTACCCTAAAAAGATCAAGAGTTGGCGTACGTACTTATACGATAAGAAATGCCGATTAAAAGATCAACATTTATATTTTCTTTAAATAATTTAGCATAATATTTAAGTTGAAATACAAAAAAATATATATTATAATATTGAATGTTATTGGTACAGTTATCTATGATACTTTAGCAATTACGCGGCATAATATGTATATGGAAAGTTATTTACCGCTTTGATCAAATATCGCATCAATTATTTAAATTAAATTTAAATCCTATGTATAAGACAACCCTAAATCAATTCATACAAAATTAGATATATTTATAAGATATTACATACGTAACATGCAAAAAAGGAATTGAATCTAAATATTAGATGCTTCAACTATATAGTACATGTTAAATAACTACAATTTACTTAGAAATAATTTTGGTACATATCTGATGTGGAACTTGTCATTAAATGATCATATCATGGTTATATTGAAATCTTCTGTAACAAACTCATATAAACATGTGGAAAGCAGGGCCGTTGTGGGGCTCCCTATCGGTTTTCCGTAATAAAAAAACCATCTGTAACCGAAACTAAAACTTATATAAAACTTTAGGATGATTTCGGATATAAGTATGTGATGTCGAAATGAAACTTCTTATGCTAGGTTTTTAATTTTAACGATACGCGCGAAGTATCGATAAGTACGAAGAACTTGTTATTATAAACAGATAAATATTTCACAAAAAATGAAACAGCCGTTATCGTTACAAGAAAATAATAAATACTTGTCAAAAAATACTTTGCTAAAAAAAACGAGCATCCGTAATCGAAATTATCTGAAACTAACGGATTTATAGCCGAATCAATTTTATAGCTGAAATCGACGCCGGTGTAGTACTCTTCGTATCCCAAATGTTATATTATACCCGTAACGTCTCTGGTAAGACGTTTAAAGTACAAAATAAACGTAATAATACTTTTTTAATTTCAAAAACATAAGAATCGGGTGTTATACTAAAATAATAATTATTTCGAATTTGGAGGAAAAGTTACGATTTGAAAAAATATTTATATTCCAGTTATGGGAAATTATTATTAACAAATACCCTATTATAATTCTATAAAGTGAAATTTCATGAATTGTAAATACTTTTTTATCAAAATATGTAAACACTTTATATATTATTTAAATGTATACAAAGTACACATAAAGTGCATCACATAAGAAGTATGAAATTATAATAGGGTAAAACCCGGATAGT
>FAPJ01025336.1:0-10010 GCA_001485985.1 Heliconius ethilla aerotome | reverse complement strand
TTCATCAATATTGGTAGTGTGTCATCTTATCATAGTATGCCATCTTGAGCACAATTCCCCTACCTCCAAAGTGACGCTGGAGAAGAATCCTTGATTTTGCTTTGGGGGACTTAACTTTGTACGATATATAAAGAAGATCATGATAGGAGAACGATAGCGCAGGACAATGGTCATGCTTCATAACATGATCTTTGGAAGATACTATAATTAAGTCAAGAAGAGAAGGATTACTATGTGGAAATTGATGAGTTGGGGCTGAAGGTAAAATATTTAAATTAATTGCATTTAAGCTCTGCAAACGACACGCTCTATAATCGTTTTTAAGGCAAGGCATAAATTGATCCACCAGGACTTGAAATAACGAGAAATAATCGACGGTAAGATTTGGACTGTAAAAAACCCCAAGAAGAATGTTTTAAAATGAATGAATGTTTGAATTTTATGTCTTAAAATTACTTCGATAAATAAGTGTTCAGTATGTGCGCTGCCCATTGTTTGTGATGTATTCACAATGGAAAAAGGAATATCAGCACGCAGGTAAATTGCTACACCTTCACCAACTCGTCCAATACGATCATTTCTAATCAAATGAAAGCTCGGCAGTGAATACGAAGTGAACTGTAGCTACTAAAAAATCAGGATAATGCGCTGGAATACTCTGAGCATTAATACGGATTACGTTAAAATTTTTCGGAACATCGGAGAAATATGAATTAACAATTTCGTCAAGTGGTGGATGCTATGAAAACTTTCGTTGCTGTCAGTGCCTTCGGAAATTGAAGATTGAAGAAAAGAATTATTACTAGTATCGTGAGAAGTGATTATATTGTTTGTGTAAAATAATAATATATTAATGTGAATATAATAAAATAATCAAAATATAATAATATAATTAATAAGATACCAAGAAAAAATTAAGATATAAAAATATATTTTTTAAAAAAAGTGATTAAGACAAAAATCTCGTAAAACAACAAAAAAAATAAGTAAATAATGTAAATTAAAAAAAACGGAAGTAACCTGTAGTCCAAGAAATAAAAACAAAACATTATTAGCAACAAAATTTAGAATAAAATAATATAATTATATGTTACAAGAATCCGAAGTACATATTTCACATAATTTATCTGTGCTACATAATCCGATAATAGTCTTTGACAAATGATAACAAAAAATAAGCAATTACGTGAAAAAAAACTAAACTGAAGACAGTAATCATTACTTTAAATTTAAAAGTAAACCAAGAGTTTAATATTAACAATTAAGTAATTTTCTTTTAATATAAAGTAACAGAAATATTAGTTAATTTTAGTTGTTTTTCGTCGTGTCGTTTTTAATATTCTTTCAAAACGAGACGACGAAAAACATAATAAAAATAGTATTAGTTAATAATACGAGGGCATACTGACATCAAATAATAAACGAAACACCCTCATACACAAATAACTAACTGCAAGATATAATAATTATTTTTTGATCAGTCTTTGTCGGATGCTTTAGTATTAGTGTTGTGGTCAGCTGTAGATGCCGATGTCGGGACCCATCCGGTCCTATGATATGGATCCATCCATTCCGAGACCAACACACAAGTGTCGGTCTCGGAATGGATGGATCCACCCCAAGTCGCTGCTTTGCCTCAAGAAAGGCATCATGACGGTCTTTTGTAAGGAATTCAGACTGAGTGATACCACTGCCCTTTAGTTTACCCTTCGCAAAACACACCATGTCTAGTGTTGACACATCTGTAAACTTAACCACTATAGGCCTGGGTGTATCAGAAGATCTACCTAAGCAATATGAAGTCCTTATGCTCAACAAAGAAAAATTAGGAAGCACTAAGTGTTTTCCTATCAGCCCAGTGATGTTAGTTTTTATGTCTTCAGATTTTTGTTCTGTCACACCATGAAATAACACTATTTTACACCTTCTCATCTCGTGCCTATCGAACTAGTCGATTGAACTAGTTCTATTGCAAGAAATTCAACTTGTTGTTGTAAGGTGTTCATGAGACAAAGAATGAGCCTTTTACATTGATTAAATTTACCTGCCAATGATGTTGTAGAGACTGGAGAAGCTGTCTTGTGCTAATTGTGTTGGAACTCACTCATTTTTGTTGTAAATAAATCATTTAGTGCAGTCATTGACTCCTTGATTGATTCCATGTTCACAAAAACGAAGTTTTTTTAAATGAATTAGTGAAATGGTGGTTAATATTATCACATAAGCATTTCTTTATAAAATAAAACTTAACTAAAATTAATAACAATTTTTCAAATTCAAATAACTTATTACCTTACCTTTAATTTTTCAATTTAATTTAGCAGTATCCAATATAATAATGACATTTAGACACAGCTATATATCATGTATTGCTCCACCAGGAAAACATCGGAATATTTATCTATACTAATATAATATAGCGTAAGAGTTTGTTTGTTTGCTTAAACGCTAAGATCTCTGGATCTATTAGTCCGATTTACTTTCTTTTTGTTTTTTATGAAAGTTGCGCTATATAACATTACGGTACAAGTCTTAGTTAGCCTTAAATTACGAAATAACAATGATAAAGAATGCCATCAAATTGCTTTAAAATTACTTTATTCATTGAATTATTAATTATTTCATCGATTTTTATTTCACATTTTTGGGCGCTCTATCTCTCCAATGTATTAATCTCTTGGCAAATGCAGTATAAAAAAAGTATTATAGGTGGTATGCGGGCGAAGCCGCGAGTGGGCTGCTAGTCATTTATAAGCGGAAATTAATTATGACTCAATTTTGGGGACGGGTGAATTTTACCTATTACAGTAGGTGAATATTAAATAATATACCTATAATATATCACGGAATCTCAAACATTCCCCTAAACTAGAGACTAGAATTTTGGAAACAATTCCGAAGATATAACGATTTTTAGGGTTCCATACTATTTAAAGAAAAATGGAACCCTTATAAGATCACTCTGCTGTCCGTCTGTCTGTCTATCAAGGCCCTTTATCTCAGGAACGCTTGGAGATATCTTGTTGAAATTTAAGCCATACACTCAGATCAACTGCCCCATGATTTCAAGATAAAAAAAACATATTTCTATATTTACTTAGAAAAAGCATATGGCCGATTTTATCGCAAAAATGCGTAGTTCGACACTGAAGGGAATCAAAAACCGTACAACTTCCGGTTGACCTAGAATTATGAAATTTGGCAACTAGCATCTACAGATACTAGTTCAGGAAAAAATCTGAAAACTGTACATTTGTGGTTCAATCCTAAATTTAAATTACTTTTTTATTGAATTTGGATTGAAGAAGATTTGTATTTGGCCCCATTATAATAATTCCAATTCAGTTTTTATTTAATTTTTCAATTTGCTTATCCATAACTTGATTTTGCATGTTGCTTAAGTAGTTTGTTAATTATTATAATATTACTAGATAAATATGCTCTACTACGCCATTTTGTATGTATGATGCTATCATATGATATTATATTCATATTTCATAGTAATGAACTGATAGCGTTGCGCTCGACTGTACCGTAGTGTAGTGACCGCCCAGGCACACCCCGCGAGCCCTTACGGGGAATCGGTGCGGCGTGCAATGTCACAGGTTCTCTATGATGGCAGCACAGGTCCGAGCTATGCCCGATGTTAGAAAAACATCGATGTTGACATCGATGTCAACATCGAAGCTGTAACATCGATGTTCGATAAAAATAGAAAGAACAACTTCGATGTTAGCTAACATCAATGTTTCTTTTTTTCCCATATTTTTTTTATTTTCATATCCATCCAGCTTCAGGTATATATCTAAATAAATATTTCATTTCCTCGAGTGGGGATCGAACCCATCACCAGTCCATTGTGAAGTACGAACTACGAAGTGAACGCCAGTGTTGCCAAGTTGCCAATTTGGATTTAAAAAAAAAGACGAAGGCCAGATAAAAAGAATACAGAGAAATAGTAATTTCCATATGAAAAATATGTAGGATATATATAAAAGTTAATAAAACGACAATTTATAAGACTAAAAGTAGTAATGTTTTTTTTGCTTATGATATTTCTTTTTAAACTAAAATAAACACGTGAACACTCGTTATTCATAATACAGTTTTTTTAAGTGAGAGTAACACTCTTTCTAGAAGTTGAAAAATATTAAAAATATAAAACGTCTTCGAAATACAAGTTCGAAATATCAGTTCAGTTCAGTTTTTAATTTATGGCGTTTCGAGCAAGTTCGAAATATATTTAGGTAAAGAACTTAAAAGATACACTATAACGAGATGTATTACTATAATAAAGTCGTCTTAATTTTAAAATTTAAGACGTTCGATTTTAGATAAACACATGGGTCACAGTTCTATGGAAATTGGAATGGAAATTTCGTTTTTAAAATTAATGGCACGACGGGATGAGTAGGATAGGCGAGGCGAGTGTGCGTTTGTAAGAATCTAAAAATTTTAAACTTAAGTTTAATCTAATGACATATATCATTTTGCAAATTTAAACAGTTTTGGTAAAAAGTATTCTATATTTCTTATCTGGTTTGCTAGAAATGCTTAAAATACGTATAGTGGAGTTCATGGGGCATTCAAAGCGTTAAAACTTCGGATTACAGTTATAGTGAATGAATTTTTATAATCGACGTGGGATTTTGTTTTTTAAACTATAAATTGCAATGTTTACCAAAATTTTTTTGGTGCATTCAATTTTTTCATTGTTTAAACAATTTATTATAAAAAATATTTTTGAGCATATAATTGTGCTTTAAACAGTCATTTTTTAAATTTATTTGTTCCTGGATTCACCTGGAGAGACCTAGAGGAACATCATTGAAAAATACCTGTGTATAGAAATAGCATTAGGGATTTCAAACAGTTCTTAAAACGTGGAGGGGAGAGCGGAGCGGCAGTTGCTATGTATGATAGAATCTCTCGGCTAGTTTTATTATAAATTAAACGTTCTATAAATATTGTGTTTATTTAAAAAAAAAAACAAATTAATTAACGAAAATGAAATTAAAAAAATATATTAATACAAAATCTGTTTATTTAAATATTACACTTTTGTATACATCAAATATTTTCTTCGACTTAAGTTTTTTTGCATGATAGGTGAAGTATTGGAACAATTATTTTCGCTGCACTGCTGCAACATGCTACAGTACAGTATAAGCCACTTTTCCGACATCCACACGCAGCTCCACATCCCTTTTTGCAATTACAAAATAACATTTGCAATAGCTCAATCCAATTCCAGGCAGGCAGGATCCAAATTTTGTTGAAACGACAATATCATCGTGAAACTGTTCTATCAGTCGTTTTCTAATATTTTTTTCATGCGGAATATGCTCTCTGATGACGTTTTTCAGTTTTTAATTTTTTTCATTTCAGTCGTCATTCTCTTCAATGTACTTGTATATTTGCTCCATTGCTGCATTTACCATCGAAATCGGATTAATTTTCTTTTCAACATTACTGACATAAATCGAATTTTTCAGCAAATTCTAACAATCTGAATGATATTTTGCTGTAAGTGTCTGTAAGTCTGTTACACCAGAAATTCTTTTATGTATATCTCGATAGTAATATTTTTTTTAGTACGGCTATAAAATTTATGATGGTATTTTTGCTACTTCGGAGTTTTTTTTTTCTGCGGTGAAAATAAAAGATTGTCACGGACCTTATTTTTATATATTATAATGTACCTTTTATTAATATATTTTTGTCGACAACTTGAATGAGCATAAACAAATTCAGTTCGTAGGTGAGGTAACAATCCTAATGCGAATAGCTAAGGAGTGGAACCTCCCTACCTGCTCAACTTGCTCAGCAGACAAATGCTTACCTGTCTTCAATAAAAAAAAAATCCATCCTGTCGTTCGGTTGAAGCAGCTTTTAATGAGGTTACTCCTCTACCAATTTTTATAATTTCACCTGTTATAGTTTCACCCATTTGAATTTGTTTCAGAAGAACCCAGGTGCATACAAATTATGCAGCTGCAGCGTTCATCCATTGTTCGAAATCTATATTAAAAAACAATTAATATATAACTAATTGCATTATATTAATTGTTATTATATTTTTGTTAGTTTGTTATTATGTTCACTGTTATATATGCACAATATTCACAGAACACGTGTCATTTACAACTCAACTAGCCAAAAAATTCATTTATTTTATTTATTATACATAGCAGCTGCTGCCGCTCTGTTCTTCCCTCCACGTTTTATTACCTATTCGAAATCCCTACCGCTATTATTATACACAGGTATTTTCAAAAGATGTTCCTCTATATCTATTCAGGTGAAATTTTACATATAAATTAAAAGATATGATATGATGATATTTAAAGCAAAATTATATGCTCAAAATTGATTTTTTTATAATTTGTTTAAATAATGAAAAACATGATTGCACAAAAATATTTATGGTAAACATTGCAATTTATAACTTAAAAAACAAAATAAACGTAACTATTCGTAAATTTTGGTCGATTATGACGTGTACGCGACTAAATTTCGATAATGTATTCCTACTGTTCCTGTTTTGTTTAATGCAACATCGATGTTACAATATTTTCATTAATGCAACATCGGTGTTTAAACATCGATATTTTGTCTGCTAACATCGATGATCATCGGGCATCCCTAGTCTGAGCTGTCGAGCTTGTCGGTGTTAGTGATTGTCAGATAGAAAACGGATCGTTGCACTTGTACCTAAGAAACGCTGAATTCTTTCTAAATTAATGACTTTATATGGATCTAGAATAATTAAACACTTTGTACTTATTCATTTTAATTATGTTCTGGAGCGGTAATTATATAGTAGATAGGGAGCTAAAGTTTCTCCTGAAGAAGGAGGTGCGTATTTTGTTGTTGAAATTGATGGTTATGAGTGACTATATCATATGATTTTCAAATTATTTCTTATTATACACGTTATTCCTAATAAGAAAATAGTGAATCGTGATTGTTGGTTCATTTAATGAGTTTACGGTGATTGTAATACGAACATTGTTTCTACTTGCAGAACGTTACATTGACACAAGTCCTGGAAGCGGATGATATTCTGCAAGAATGCAATGCGGACAACAAAGATTTAATACAATAGTAGGTTATATTTTTCAGTGTAAATAATATATTATGTGTGGATTGGCAGATAACCATGAGTACTTATTTACATTATTTATTATGTTATTTGAAACAAAAGACAATGCATCATTTACAAATAATTTCAATAATTATAAGTATCAATATATTTGCAGCTTAACAAAACCAAATATTCTCTCGGAACTTATTGGTTTAATAACAGAGGAGCCTCCAAAAAATGTAGAGCTAACATTACAGTATCGACATGCCAATATAGCAAGTGAGGTCCTCACAAGCAACTTGTCCATGTTGAGAGACCGTTTGTCCATGGATGCCACACAGATGAACAGACTGTGTAACTTTGTTAATAAAGATCCTCCTTTGAATCCACTACTTGCATCATATTTTAGTAAAACAATTAAAATGTTACTTGAAAGGAGACCAAAACAGGTAAAGTTTTATATTTATTTTAAATAATTATAATAAGTTATGTACAGAATGTTTGTGATTGTAGTGAAAGAAAAATTAAGTTTATCAAATTGAAGGGAAAAACTACTGTTTGTATAACAACAAATTACTATAAATTAGGGATGAGTTCGATATATCAAAACATAACTTAAAACCTATATGTAAAGGAAAACATACCATATCAATATATGTTTTTAGAAAACTGTTTTTACAGAAAGTTAAAACTCAACATAGCTGTGATCTGAACAAAAACCTAATAATGCATAACTTCTGATATGTCAAACGGTTTTATATTGAAACTAATTTCCCCTCTTTCAAATTCCGAACGTGCGTAAATGAGATAAGGTGAATATCTAATAAACTGATATTCGCTACCTCTCTTAGTAACGGTATATTATTCACGGGTGTAAAAGAAATGCAGCTAATTTTCAATAGCTAACTAACTAGCAGATGAGGCATGTGCGGTGGTGTCCCTGCGGATAGGTTTATGTGTGCGTGCGTTGTCCTTAACAAATGGCGTTTTATTTTACAACGATCATCTTTTATTTATTGTTTAAAAAAATACTTTTTTATATTTAAAAAAAAACGTGTTAGGCTTTTATAGAGTAGTTAAAACTGTGGTTTCATTTAAAGTGGTGCTGACAAAAATATTAAATAGATTAACTAGAAAAATAATAGGTATGACTTTAGTTTAATTTTCTTAGCATATGAATAAGTATAAATTATTTATTTTCCCTTTCAGTGCTAGTTCATTTAGAGATAGTTCGGATTGGAAGAAAATAGGTGTAATGGACAACTGTCAACATCTTTCTGTATATTTGAATAGACAAAAGGGTGTCACCACCGATTTCAGTATGATTAAGGTTTATTTTTTTTTTTATTTTAATTTTATTATATGTAGGACTAGCTATATTCTTTAAATAATAAGCAATTTAAGAGTATTTTTTTCTAAAAGACTTCTCTATTCCTCTACAAGATAAAAACAAAGTTATTTTCATTTGTATATTTTTTTAATAGTCAAACACTAATTAGCGGAGTTATTGGTTTTGTCATACTATTTATTATACCTTACGTAATGTATAATTATATTCTAAAAAGATAAACGAGGCATACTACGAGGACTTCGATTTTGATTATTATTTTTTTAAATGGAAGACTATGGTATGGATGGTAACATGTTCAAGAGTAACCCACGACGTCGAGTTCCAATAACTCCTAAACTGAACATTGTTATATAATAATGTTGTGTGATTTTGTTGAGGACCCTTATAATTCCAGCATATTAAAAAATAATCAAAATCGGAAACCTACTTTTTTACCAGTCAGTTTTGCGTGAAATACCCATGAATAAATGAATGTATTTTTATAAGAAGCAAACTACTACAATTTCACCATTTATTTAATACTAACTTTCACAGATATATAATTCAGATTACATGGAGTGTCCGACTGAGGGGAAGTCGTCTCCACCGAGAGAATTCAATAAATTATTTAATACAGGGGACATTGGTCATTCCCTTAAATTGACGTCAGTGTACCACAAAGTAAAAAAAAATGGTCACATTGAAGCGACCACCTTTCAAGACTATTGGGTTACAGTAGATTACATATACTTCAGGTAATGTATTTATTTTTTACCTTAACTTTCTTTTTAATCCTAGGTAATAAAAACCTATTAATAACTCATTCCGATATTCTCCATCCAGCTATTTATTGATATCGTTTTTCTTATTTTATTATACATTTTACTGCTAAGTAAAACGAATACTGCTAATTAAGTGGAAATAAATCCTTATTATGTAAATACACTTAAAATGGGTACCTTACATCTTCTCCCATGTGGACAAACAGGAAAGTTGATGTGTAGGACACATAACATATTGTAAGTGTCCGAGATATTTGATAGTAGATACAATGGGTTACATCGAAAAGACTAACGCGGCATATAGCTGGCCTTCCCGAGATTAGCACATTCAACTAAACTTACTTTTAAGCTTAATTATAGTAGTATTATCAATAATATTGTATTATGTACTATTGTTAAGTTTAAGAGCTATAGTTTGTCAATAATATGGATATATAATATATATTTCTACTTTTGTGAAATCCTTTATACATAGAGAAATAAATTTGAAATTTCAGTATGTGCAACTCATTGAAGCTTGAAGAGCGGCTTAGACTGCCAACGGCGGAGGAGTGTACAGTACTGGACAAGCTACCCAACGACCACTATGGCTCCGACCACCTCGCCCTCGCTGCCACTTTCCAATTACAATCGCGATCCTCAATGTCATCTTTGTAAATAAATAATTCATTGTGTTTCTGTTTATTTAGATGTTATTTAATATTCTATTTTAAATATTTTATATTGGAAAATGAAACGAATATTCAAGACGAAATGCAATGGGAATTTGTCCCATCAGGAAAATGTATTTGTTTGTTAAGAAGTGGCGTAT
>FAPJ01025329.1:11438-23450 GCA_001485985.1 Heliconius ethilla aerotome | reverse complement strand
TTATAATTGTCCAGCTCGTCCCGCCATCTCCGTTTTGGTCTGCCAATTCTTTTTATATTAGCTAGTATATTTTTTATTTCTTTCTTAAACCTCTTATAGTAGTTTTAGCGTAACAAACAAACTTACATTAACATTTTTAATTACTAATTACTCATATGATGGTCGGTGGAGACTATTCACAATCGAAAGAATGGCTTAAATATAGGAAACTTTAGGTTCGTAGGTAGAGATATTAATATGGAGTACTCTTATAAAGCTTAAAAGTTACTCCTTTATTAAAATTATATTTATTAAACAGTATAGTAACAGAATGAGTAGTTATTTTTTGTTGTATATTTGCTTATTTTATTACTAAGTTGATATAATAAAATAACGTTATAATTATGTTCTAGTCATTCAATCACTCAGCAAAAGTATTTTTTTAAACGTATATGTACTTATTTGTACCCTACATGTCTATACGATAATTCTCGTCGACAGTGCCAAGTAAAATAATAGATTCGTCTGTAGGTATGCTGTTTTAATCCGAGGCTAGAGTAGTAACTTTAGACGAGCTTACGTTGTTACAGTAGGGTGTAATGAAACACCCTCGTTTCGTGAAGGGGTTAGTTAGACTACCCTTTTGAATTTTAAAACACCCTAAATTTTCTAGTACATAAACCTTATATATGCCTAAGTCATTGTGTAGTAATTTAGTAAATGCTACAAATGTGTGATTGAAACGCGACGGCTGTGGGTTCGATTCCCACTCGGGATAATAAATTATTTGATATTTTCATTTCCTTGGCATAAAAAGGCGTAGTTCTGTCATTCAGCGCGCAATGCCTCTAGAATTCGGAGGAAAATCGAGAACCTAGTGTTAAGCACTAGGTTCTGCCGATCCTGCTATATGTAAAATACATTATGAATTTAGAACTTTTTGCCTTTATATACTTGTGAGTGGAATGCTAACGATTACGATTACGATAACGAGGGTTCGTTTTCGCTTTGACGTTTGTTTTAGGGTTCGGCACATTTCTAGAATACTAAAGATACTTTAAAAAAATAATACTGATGATGTGTTTAATTTAATAAGTTTAGGTATGATTTATCTAGGGACATTCCTCTAATAAAAATAGTTAAATCGGTCATTTGATTATTATTACAAAATAATTTATTGGATTTAGAGGACGTTGGAGAGGGCATAAGCTCGGTGAAATGAAATATTTTCACTTCCTCTCTCTGGGAACTAGAGAAAAAGCGATATTGAGTTTCGCCACTAAAATAAAGTAGAAAAAATAAAGTAAAAAAAAAATAAGCATTTAAAAAACAAAAGTCATTAGATTTAGATTCTGTAGCGTTTAATCTTGCCCAAATTTAGGGTAGCTTTCATGTCCCGTTACTAATTATGCCTATATCCCGAACTATGTACAATGTCTGTAGCTCTGCAAAGGGGATTTTGACTGCAAGCCCTATGACATTCTGATCTTAGCATTGCCCCTAGGATAATTGCTAACTGGAATATTTCATCCTGCATACGTTACGTTCTAGTAACAAGAAATACGCATTTAAATATGGTTATAAGATGTGTATGTATTATTTTGTTGTATTTTAAACTGTTATTTACATATTTAACGTTATCACCCCCATTTAGTGATAAGCCAAGAAAAAATAGTGTTAAACACTTTAGTTTCCACCTTGCGTGCTTAGTGATACAAATTCACCATTGTAATTTTCATTTTGCAATCGGAACCACAAGGAACCACATTTGCAATATGCCACGATCGAATATGTTTAGTTTTTTGCTAATCGAATATATTGTCCATGAATTAAATTGTATATTGCATAATTATTTTAGGTATTTTTTTGCTAAATTTGAACTCTTGATCTCCGCCACGACGCGCACGTCAAGTCGTTTTAATACTACATATTATATAATATATCAATAATAAACCACTTGCGGAAGTTTGTTCATTGAATATTTCGCAGTAATTTAATTATGTAAGCTCCAGTTCATTTATTTGAGTACAAAGAATTGAGTGTTTCTACAGAATTTCGTTTAACGCTAAGAATAATAAATAATAGATAAATTTAAGTCTAATCTTCCCGCGTAACAGGGAAGAGAAACAGAGGGAACTTGGTGATATCATACTCCGTTTCTCACTCTCTGCACTGTTTTCGAGTCTGTGCATGTTGACTGGCGAAGCTCAACACCGTGCTTAGGAAATGAAAATATTTTCAAAATTTTCATTTCCCATCCATTGCTTTTTATATAGTTACATTTACTATGACGTACATACATACACACATATTTATAATAACAGTATTATCATTTTAATTTTATTATATTTTTTATTTAACATTATTTTTGCAATATTTATGTATCGATCAATTAACAATTTTATATTAGACGTTAGTGATGCATCGTTCATGTTAATATGCAATAGGTAACCTTAAGGCGGTACTATATTTTACTAATGATAACGCATATATGAAATAAATTCTTCTATAGACTCAAATCTGTTACCCTCAGAATAAAAATGCCTCCCGCCTCACGTTTTTTTTTTTCTGTCCTTAAATTCAATGCCTCACATGTCTTAAATATTAATGATCATTTAACATAAGCAAAACCACAGGCGGCCACATAATTTGAAAATATAAAATACATATTTAATATACTAAAAATTATCAACCATCTTTATCAAAATATTCAGAATAATAATAAAAACCGTATTAATAATTTATTGACCATCAAATGTCAACACGACTACTTCTAAATGAGAGATGACAACGAGATAATAATAATAAGACAGATAGGCATCGAACCCCTTGATGTATTTGGGTGTATAAAAAATTTACCACTAAACTTAAGGTGAATTCACATGGTTATTTTTGTTTTTGTTAACATCAATGTATATTTATAAAAGCTGTAATGGCACAGTTGCGTGATACATCTGATTGTAAACGCGATCGTTGTAGATTTGATGTCATATCAAGGGAATTATTTTATTATTTCTCTTGTCTGTTAAGAAAAAATTGCGGCGGTGAGCTCCGCTACTTATTACGTTTTATATCGAATTTGGACGGAAAGCGGAGAATGGATTGCCTGAACGCGTCAAGTGAAAAGAAAATGGCTAAATAAATCTGTATTATAAAATATTAAAATATTTTTAAAGTAAATATTTAGTTTTCGTGAAGGGTAAGCGAAGTCTTGTTTGAAACATTAGTTGTTTTTTAGTGAGTTTATCCATGCACTTCTTTTTATATTCACGCTGTTTTCCATGGGCTCCCAGTGTTAGTACAGTCCGTTCCTATTAAATTCAGCGTAAATTAGAAAACGGAGTGTCTTAACACTATGTTCTCTTCGTCTAAATGCCTGATGCTAAAAAATTGTCACATAAGCTTTCGCCAAGCCAATCCTCGAGAGAGTCTCTTAAATATTATATTTTTAATCTATGTATACGTATGATTTTTTATCCGCGACATCCCGCTGACATTCCCGACGTGCCCCAAACCTATTGTTTACCATATTTCCTTTATTTGTGGCCACTCCAAAATTTTAATCGCCCTACAAAAAATATCCTAATTATATATTGTATAGCCGCCTTTATGAATAAAATATTTTCAATTTGTTTGTTTTATTCTTTGTGTTTTATTGTGTTGTTTGATTTTCTGACAATATTTGTTTTAATAGAAATATTTAAATTAATGATTAAATAAAAAATCAGGTAGTGTTAAGACACTCCGTTCCCCACTTTCCGCCGTTAAAATTATAAATTAAAAGTTAATTATATTTTTTTGTATATTTAATAGATAATAATACTTTACATAAACTTTATTTTCCACAAATGTATTTTTGTTATTAAAATTTTCCCCAGCAAAATTTAAGTATTTGATGGTCATATGTCTGCCCGTCAAACATCTTTTGAAGTTTTAATATTATTTCATACTACACTTTACATTTTGTAACAGCATGTCAAGTAACGATAAACGAAAATAAATTTAATAATTTATAAAATATAAAAATAAAAATCACGTTGTTCTTCTCTTGTACATCTAGGATCATGAATAATAATCAAAAATTTTATTCCCTGGAGTGGGAATCGAACCTACATCTGTCGCGTTTACAATAGCACTCTTTTGCCCCTGCCACGACAGCCTCTAAGTTATTTTGTGTTAGGTTTTAGTATTTTTATTTTTTTGCATTACGTTGTATCCCGTAAATGGCAGATAGGCAGAGTAGTAAAGCGAAGAAACGGAAATAAATCACTCCCCCAAGTTGAAATTGAACCCGCAACTATCGCAGGCGTTTTGCCACTCCGCCTCGATGTCTCCTTTAAAATTATTCATGTATGTTTATCAATAGTGGGATCAACATAGGATCTACCTTGTTAGAGTACCAAAAAAATGCTGAAGTCCAACATTCTTTTATATAAAAACCCGATTTTTTTATCGTTTCAATGTCGGCTCCTTTGAAAACTATCTATATAATTTATGGTTAGTAAATTTTACCTTAATTTTAAATACAATAACAAAACAATAAAATTAATTTTATAGTTAATGGCTCAAATTATGTATAGATTTGAATTTAATTGAATTGTTTGCTTTTGAATATGCATTTAAGGAAAAACATAAATATTAATTAATAATATATATATTAAATATATATTATATATATTAAATACTTCTTACAGTTGTTATGTAGTTTTCAGTATTGTTATTAAAAGAAACCCTTATAGGTTACATTTTAAGTATACGTTGTAATTTGGTTATGACAATAGCTTAATTCTCCTGGATCGTAGCAATTTCCATGCAAGGAGCATCATTGCTCTAATAGCTTTACAATGTGTGAAGGAAAAAAGAAGAGTGATCCATCACATCCTCAGAGTATAGTATAAGTTTTCATATAACAGGTGTATTTACTATGCCAAGGTTCGAATCCACGATATTCGAAATAGTAATTAATTTCTGTTACTATAATTTAAATTCCGTTCCCCACTTTCCGCCCAATTTTCGGATTGGAGTGAAGAAATGAAAATAATTGGGAACAGAACCCATAACCGTCGCGTTACATTCAGACACTTTGCCGTCGCGCCACGAACAAAACTTATTACTACAATTCCAGAACCAAAAGCCTATATGTGCAATCTACCTTCTCTATTATAAGATTTTAGTTTCTATTTCAAAAGAAATAAGGATTCATTTCTGGAGCTCAGCAGAAGCTAACAAAACATCGTCACGGAATTTTGAATACAATGTTATAGACAACAATGAAATTTTGTTTTTGTTGTTATAAATGTGTCATCTCGTCCTTACTAGTTCATTGAAAATTTTAATGTTGTAATGACGGGTCCTATATTATAACTTGTATCAATAAGCCAAGCCTTAACCTGATTTAAATATCCTTTTCATAAGTAAATTAGAAACATTTTTAATAATACCAGAATATATGTATGTTAAATTAATTTATAAATACATTCGTATATATGAATTAATTTGACATATAAGTGTGGCTCACTTAAGGTATATCACCTAGCCAAGCTTGTGCCCAATTTGGCGCAGTGGGTTAGCGTCTGAGTATAAAAGCGATGGTATTATGTTCTATCTACCTATTCTCACTAAGTTAGGCATCTTGCCATGCATTCGACTGACAATATAAAAAAAACTTCGTTATCACTCATTTCTACATAAAATGTAGGTACATAAGCTAATTGTAAATTATTCCAAACTGCACTCCACTCTCCGTACCCCAGTTCTATTGATCAAATATTTTGTTTACAATTAAAATAAAACTGTTTAGCATTCATAATTAAATATACAGCGGGACCCGCAACTGGTCCTTCGAGCCGGATAATTAGAGCTAACAAGCGACAAACTATTTAATTCCATTCGTGTTTTGGCCTAGATACACGAATATATGAAATTTAATGTACCGAATTGATCACAAAATTGTTCTCGATATTATTTATACGGGTATTTTAGATAATGGAAGTAATGGCATTATGTATTCATTCGATTATATGAGTAACGAAATAATTCGCTTATTAATAATAATATTTTGATGTTTAATTTAAGCGCAATTTAAATTTTGCAAACATATTTATAATTGTGTAGCCGATAATTTTGTACATACTCGTATTACGTGCTACAGACGTGAACTGTAAAATTTTACAGTTATTGTACAAACGTTCCCTAAATAATGTTTGGAATAAATATAGATATATTTATATCTGCATGTCTATACTAATAAAGCCGCTGGTACAAATAAAGTGAAAATCACTTTGCAAAATAGTAACCTGTAAAAAAAAAATGAAACTTGAATATATTTCTAGTTCTTTCTCGTATAGCAGATTAGGAAGAGGGAACCTAGTGTTGCGACACTTCCACTTCTCGTTGTATTACGATGTTTTATAAAACTCAAAAAATGATGTAAGTAGATGTTTGGCACTCTTGTTTCCTCTGGCTACCCCGCTAGGGATACAGCGTGAAGCCAAATCTAAAATTTAAAAATTATTTATTATTTTATATCACATTGTATGGTCACAATATAGAGGACACCACAAAGTATAGAACTAATTCGCTCCCGCTCGTACTTCCACGTTATAAACTAGGAACAATCCGAAACTAGTTATGCATCGTATTAGGGAAGTTTTATTAGTGTCCCCGTGTATCGCTTCTATTTACTGATACTACTGACATTTCGTATCAAACTAGCATTTGTATGAATATCCAATACACATAATAAAACTTTAAAATGTTGATTTTGCTGTATAGAAATAAAATGGAAAACTTATACTTTTCATATAAGGGCGTCACGTTTTTGGGAAAGGTAAGTGTAAAGGTATGTGTTGTCTGAAAATATCTATGTGTGTGTGTGTGTGTTTATATGGGTTTGCGTGCGAGTGCGTATGTATCACTCTTGTGGTCGTCATGAGGGATAAAAGCGACGACCGTGGGCTCGATTCCCATTCGGGGGAATTAAATATTTAATATATTCATTTTTTCGCTCTGGTAACCTGGCTAAGCGAAGCGTTGAGTTCCGCCACATAACATGTAATGCCTCGAGAAATCGACAGAAAGAAAGTGTCTTAATAGAAATTATTTGTTTAAAAATGTTTTGTATTAAAAATAACTTTACTTTTGAGGTTCCAAACAACAATGTGGTTACATTGCTAACTAAAACCCGCATCTATTCAAGACCATATAAATGATTACCAACACCGTTCTCGGATCTTAACACAAATTATTCAGAAACTCTGTAGAGACGGGCTCTATCAATCGATACCTCATTGCATATTCCCATTTTAAATCGCCCCGGCTCCAGTATCCAATAAAACGCCGCCGAGACGTCTGCTCGGCGACGAGGCTAGCACAATAGTGATAATGAAACATGTATTACATAGCCTGTTATGCTACCCCCTCCACGTGCTCTTTAGCGAGCTATTCGGGCCTTACAAATTGTGAATTCTGAATTCCTCTCAACCTAACAGAAGAAAATGTTAATTTTCAATGACTTTTTTTCTCGCATTTTGTATGCTGATTTTGTTACATTTTTAAAGTCTGAATTCATTCGGTTTCAAATTGTGTAGGTTTTATCCAAAAAGCATTAGTTTTCTCGTATATATTTCAACGGCGGAACTCGATTTTTTCCTACTTAGTTGCCTTACTTGTATTAATTATATTACTTTTTAGTAAGCGTTAAGCCCGTTAGAAGTAGAAAGCATAGGAAATTTTATTTGCAGAGCAGAGAGCGTATGTTTTTTAACGGTAGAATCTCATTTTCATATGAATCTAAAGAATATTTTATAATTTATACCGATTTTTTACTGTTTGTTAATTTAACATATTTTTCCATAGAAATGCTGAAATTTTGCTGAAAGCTTACACTCGTATATGTTTTAGATATAAAGTCATTACTAAAATTAGTTAAGTAAGAGTATCAAATTTATGGCAGTTTTGTTATTTTTAACTTTACTACATTTTACTTCGAACTAAAATTACTTTACTCGACTGCAATGGTGATTTCGAATTGCGAATCGAACCACAACCATTGACATTCTTATTCCTTCTACGCAACAGAGGATATACCGTAATAAAATTAGAATACAATAGCGAACGTAACCTGAAACTGAAACCTTCCTTACAATTTCACTAGTAAAGTAAAAGCCAACATTTAAATTGTAGATTTCAATAAAAGGAATTTAAATACGATGAGATATTAAAATTTTGTTCGTGATTTTTTTAAAAACGAATTCATACTCGTTTTTATTATCAACGCTCATTAACTTTAAATGACTTTTACAGTATGTTTCGTGTCTTAATGGAGAACGAAGTGTCTGTGTAGATTCCCAGGTTCCCTCTACCATGCTATGTGCGTAATACAGCGTGAACATAAATAAACATTAGACAAATATTCAATAAAGTGTAGATATCAAATAATAATATGTAATATTAGAAATTCCAATATATTAAAAATATTCTTATTAACTTAGTATATTTGCATTTCGTGCAGACGAGCAGAACTTGCGTCTGATATTGCCTACTCTGATCTCATATCGTTACGTGAGGAATGATCTTGCAAGATTGAACTTATTTAACTAGCTGTCACGTTGGGTTCTGATTTTAGAATGATAATGATATACATATTTTATGTTCATATTTGTATGAAAATATCTATTATTTTGTAGATAAATTTGTTAAGGATTGTTCTTTAGGGTTCCGTATACAAAAGGTAAAAATGAAATCCTTATAGGGTCACTTTGCTGTCCTTCTGTCCGTATGTCAAGACAATTTATTTTGAGATCGCGTGGACGTACCAAACTGAAATTAAATGACATGATTTCAATATCAAGTATTCAAATCTATAGTCCCTTAAAACACAGAAAAAACCGAACTTCACAACCAACCCGTTTACAGTTCGACCAACTAACCCACTGTCTTAGTCCGATCCCCATGATAAGATAGAAAAGTATATTTAAATAAGTTACAAAATTTATGCATTTTATATTATGCATATACTTTAAATTATTTTTAATTTAATACAATTAAGAACGTTGTCAAAAATAACTTGTTTTAAATAAGAAATTGTTTCTCACGAGTATTAAGCGACGATATATCGAAAATTTATAATCAATGCTGAGCTGTTTTGGTTCATTAATTTTATTTGGTTATTTGTTATTATGACATACCTAGTTAATATGTAAATGGTTAAATAACGTTGATTATATGTTTTTATTTTACATATATTTTAAAAAAATATACGAGTATCTTCATGTTTTTACTGTTATGGATGTGACTGTACTTTAAACGTAACTAATGACGCATCACTATGTAATTTTTTTATGTTTTACAATATTAATTTATTAGTGTTAAAATTATGATTGTTTTATGTTATATATCGTTGGACCATAATCAAATATGGTTATACAAATTATACTATACAACCATAAAGCTAACCGCAGACTCGAAAATTGGCTCCTCGCTGTTATCGCAAAACTATCGATCACTAAGAATCCATATTCAGCACATAATCTTCAATCAATAGACCGACCATCGAAGGCCTTTAGATCATTTGTGGGTAGCTTAACCCTTCTCTTATTATACTGCCTCGGTACCTCTAAAACCTTCTTAAAAGTACTATCATCATCTGTTTCTATACATTACTCTATCCAAATGATAGGTTTTAGTAGTGTTCATACAAAACCAGCAATGTATTGTAGGTAAGGGGCGAATTTGTTGAATATTTAGGATAAATGATAGTTATGTTACAGTGTAGCTGTTCCGATATGACCGCAGGCATAGGCGGGCATAGGCGGGAGGCCTGCGTTACAAATTGCTTCGTTAGATTACACGTTTCGCGGTGGAGTGATATCTTCGGATTGATATTAGACGAATTATTCAGACGTGAAAATTAATATTGATATTGTAGTTTACAATCGGTTACTTGGTACTGGTTTATTTTAATGTTAGTTAAACATTGGGATATATTGTAAAATATTTGTAACTAAATATATATATTGAATATATAATTTATTAATAGTTGAACTAAGTGTTGAATTATTATCATTTACAATTAAGAAAGTTGAACAGTGTCTGACCACTGACGCGATAGATATGAGTTCCATTCCAGCTCAGGAGAAAGAACAGATTGCAGCCTTGAATTCTTTAGGCCTTCTGTTAAGTTCTGTAAAGTCGAGATAAAACTTAACTGTACTTCTAAGATGTGATATGGTAGTTTTTTATAGATAATACAATATTTAATTGCAATTTGATTTAAAAATGAAATATTTAAAGAAATAAAACATAACCATATAAGTAATACATACAAAATGTCTCATACATTTAAAACGCATATGTTGTTCTAAACTGTCAAGTGTAGGTAATCCACAGTAACACTACTATTCCTTAGGAAAAGATTTCCTTCAGGCTTTGTGGCGAGACAGGTCTCTGGTCCCACGGTGATATAGGGCTCGGTACAAACTAAGATTTACGTGTGAAATATACTATATATAATAAGTGGAGTAAAAATATATGTTTGTAGCTGAAAGCTTCTCATAATGTATTGCTTGTTATTTTTTATTATTATTTCATCTCTATCTATGTATTTTGATTATTTTCTTTTTCAAAAATAAAAACAACTAGGTTTTTAATTCTTTGCATAATATTTGATATATTTTAAGAATTTCATGTTCTAATTTTTTTCTTAATTTGAAATGTGTACTTGGTGTGGTTGAAAATTGAAAACTGCTAAACATAATGAACGTCTTAGATTTATTTGACTGTAAATATTAGAATCATAATATAATTATAAGAATATGTAATCTAATTAAAAAAAATAGATTTTAATACTTTAATTATGCATGCTGCATCTATACTAACATTATAAAGCTGACAACTTCGAAACTACTGGTTTAAATTGAAAAATTGCTGTGTTATGTGGATCGTTTATTTATCGAGCAAGGCTGTATATTATATGCTTAAAATGCATTATAATATGTCATATCCAACTCTTACTTACCTTTATTGTTTATTTGACCACATAGGGAAAGCCACAGGAAAAAGTTCGTTTATGAACACAGTATGGTTTGAACCTACAATGTTTATATATTTAAAATATATTTAATACTAGTTCCACGTTATGTTCTCTTTCTCCTTTCGTGTGTAAGCAGCCTTGCTATCAGCCGCCGTTCAGTGTTACGTGAGCAAGATCCCCGGATACCGCTAAGTGATTGGTACATCCAGCTTATACGAAATAAAGAAGCCATTTATCATTCACTTTTTTAGATATGTACTCGTTCGTATGTAAGTCGTAATGACAGCGTAGGTTCAGAGAAAATCTTTCTTGGATGTTGAAAGAAGGGACTTTAGGTGTATTTTGTATATAAATAACGAGAAATTGTTGGAGATATTTAGTTCATATTTAAATGCTATTTATATTTATCTCTGCTTTCCCTGTAACTTTTGGGCCAATTGAATATGCATCATATTCATCACCCCAGTCTTTTGTACGCCCACTGCTGGACAAAGGCCTCCCCCATGAATTTGCACGACGCGACGGTCTATCTTGCGCTTTCCGCATCTAGCATATTTCGGTGGCCTTGAATAATATATTATGAATGTTTGTTGAAAGATCCCGTTTTTCCCGTTCTCGTAGGAATTTCCCGAAATATTCTCTTAGCGCTCCCTTACACTCCCCAAGGAACTGTCACGCTAAATTGCAGCGTTCTACGCTGCGTCTTGGCTATACGTTACTTAAACGTTATAGTCACGATTAAATAAACTCCTTGAAATATGTTTTTTTAGAAAAGAAAAAATACCTCTAACTTAAAATAAGTTTTACCAAAAGTTCCTTTCTGTTCATATGCACATCTACAATCTCGTACAACTACTGCGACAGCATTCACAATGCATCGTTTAATTATTAAAATCAATTATAACTTTGAAATTGCTAAGCTAATTGAAATGTACAGCTGAGTGTAGAAACTTACTATATATTATACTAAAACCACATATGCTTCTAGTTAGTGACTTTTT
>FAPJ01025313.1:0-11307 GCA_001485985.1 Heliconius ethilla aerotome | reverse complement strand
AAATTTTATAAATATACGTATATAATTTACTTAAAATAGTAATACAATACATGTTTTTTGCGTTTAGTAATTTAAAATATAATCAAAATAATATGTAAAAAAACAAATGCATTAAAAAATAATTTAAATAATTATTATAGTATACTTTTTATATTAAATACAGCGCTATCTATTTCCTTCTTCCAAAAACACATGAAGTGAATTGCCAGGACTTTCAATTTTATGAAACATTCAAACAAATTACATAAATAATACTAATATAAAAACAATAAATATATGTATATACATATAGATAACATAAATTAAATAATAAATAAATTAAATAGAAGTTACACATTTTTTTTCTTATATTGGAATTACATAATGACAATGTCATTTAGTCCTGTCACTTGTCAAGTTCGCAATAACAGCTGATTTTACGATATTATAAATTAAACTTAAAATTAAACAGTATTTCTATTATCTAGAAGTGCAATCTATTAATTAAATATGAACATTATATGGAGACGAAGTAATATATCACAGAATATATTTCGAGTTCTGTCAAATCAAACGCGATTACAGCGATTGTCTACTTGTTGTGATCACTCCATAAATATAAATGAAACATGTTCAATAACAAGGCTAAGACCATTGAATATTTCTCATAATATAATTCGTCATAAATCTAAAAAGGTTTGTAGATTTTAAATAATTCTAGTAAATATGTTTAGCTATAGCTTAAATAATGAATTTGGTTGTTACAGCAAAGTGATGCAGATTCTGATGATGAGGTTGATACATATGATGATGGAGACCTCTCCTTGACAAAGGATTCAAAAGTTGTTAAATTTAATACTACTTCATTAAGAACTGATGCTATATTAAAATCTGCTTTAGGTATAGCTAGGAAGTGAGTATACTTTACTAAAATTGAAGATCTATTTAATTACAAATTATGTAATGATTACAATGTATATCTGTTTCTTTTCAGTAAAGTTGAAAAATTATTTTATGAAAGTAAAATAAGAGTTAATGGCAAGAAAGTTTTGAAAAAGAGTTTACCAGTAAGTTATTTTTGTTTCACATCTATACATGTAAAGAAACTTTGTTTAACCTAAGAGAATCAATATTATAATGGTTTAATATAAAATAATTTAAAATGAAAATCATACTTATTTTAAACAATTAATTTCAACAAGATTTCTATGATAATAAGACTAATGTTTATTTTTTACCATATTTAAGAATACTAAAATATATTTTTTTAAAATATATGTAGGGCTTCTGCTATATAAATAAATTGTTCTGTAAGATCACATATTAATAGCCATCCATAATTAATGTAATTTTTTTTTTTTAAACTTTTGCCCTGTTCTTGTCACATGAGCCACATACCTAGTATACACATAATTTGCAATTTTATTCCTAGAAATTAATAAAGCATTTTAAAGGAAGGGAGGTTACAAAATTTTTTAGACTTCCTCTTCCTCCTCACCACTTCTCACTGTTATACTTTGCTGACAATTTTTTTTTAACTAAGATAATTCTATCATACAGGTAAGAATAGACTATGAAATAGACGTAATAAAAAGTGTCAGTCCTAAAAATCCTGATCACTTATACATTGCACGAGTTGAAATAATAAATGTAGCAGCAAAAGAAGAAAGTATATACATAACTGCGAGGAGGTTTAAAACATTATTAATAGAGAACTACGACGAAGATCCATACAAGTCATCAACTTCAAGTGAAGATCAATAGGTTACTATTGATCTTAAATGCTAATCTGCTAATAAAATAATATAAATAAGATAAAATTATAAAAAATATTTTTAATATATCCCTTTTTTATTTTGTTTATGCAAGACTTGATGCGGTGTAACACAAGCCTATTCCATATAAAAAAAAATAGAGACTTCACAAGTTATTAGAGAACCTTAAGTTTTCTTTTCTGTTCTTTAATAAAATTGCACTCTGAACTTTAGTTACGTAAATTAATGATATATAGGTATAGACCGTTTATATTAAACCTAAACTTACAAATACCTAAAAATATATATATAGGGTAGGCAGAAGGAACCTAGTGCTGAGACACTGCCCCCATTTTCTGCCGAATTCAGGAGGCATTGTGTAGTGGTATAATTAATAGAACTAAAAATTTGAAAAACATTATTTTGAGATTAATATTGTTTATTATTTCACAATAAAAAATAATAAAATTATCTTTATATATCTAAATCAATATCACAGTCAGAACTCTCAAACATAGAAATTTGAGAACTGGACGCCGATTGCCTTTGTATTGAAGAACTACTTGGTGTTTTATAACTTTTGCTTAATTTAACCACATTGTTAGTGTTATTCTCTTTATAATATTTATCTAAATCATGATTTGTAGAAAATTCAAATTGCTTTAATTTATTCACAGTTTTATTTGAATTTGATTTGGTGTGTAGATTTGTATTAATACTAGCTAAATTATCATGTATATCAATATCTAAAGCATTATCAAGAATTTTAAAATCTAAACCAATTTTGGAAAACTCATCATTTACACTTGGTATGGCTTTAAGCATTTCCATTGTGTCACGGTTACTGTCAGATGTGTCATCATCATTTATTTGTTCAATTATTTTAACATTTTTCTTCTTTTTCACTTTATTAATATCATTAGCTGCTTTATTTTTAGCGTCTTTTGAACTATTTTCTTTAGTAGAAGCCCTTTTTTTACTAATCAGTGTATCTTGTTTTTTAGATTTTATGTCTAGGTTTTCATAAGTTTTCTTTTCATGATTTTGTTTATCATTATCCTTATTTGTAATTTTACTTCTCTCGCTTTCTTTCTTATCCTGTAAATTACTTTTATCGAAGTCATCACTCGATTCACCTTCTGAAATTTTTATATTGACTTCTTGTTTTTCTTCATTCTTATTTACATTATTCTCCATTTCCTCTACATCACTATCAAACATGTTAAAGTCTATTTTTATTTTTTTAGACGTTTTGGCATGTTTTCGTTTTTTATTTGTAAATTTACTTGTATCAATGGTAACTTCCTTTCGTTTACGTTTTACATTCTTTTTTTTATTATTTACAGGGGGATCTTTTTGGACTTTATTCAATGTAGCATGTTTTTTTAAAGTAGCAGCTAATTTATCAGTCACAGTATTAGATTTGTCTTTATTGTCTACGTTTTCAGTACTTTTTTTAATGTTAAAATAAGAACTAGTAACCAAAGAGGCAGATAAAGGTAAATTATCATCTAAAACGTCACTAAACTTAGAAAACAATTTAGAATCATTGCTATCTATATCATTTTCTAATGATTTCGAATCAACTTGAAGCAACTTTCCATAGTATAAAAGCTCTTCCCGCCATATTTCATACAAGTTCATTGCAGTCAGAAGTTTTTTAGCAGTACATAAATAATCAAAATCTGGATATTTTAAAAATGTTGAATGTAAAGCACTTTCCGTGTCTTCTAAAGTACAATCTTGCATGGAGAGATCAACTAACGAAATAGCCGTAATAGCGTCTATTGGCAAGATGGTTGTTCTGTACATGAGACGGCAGTGTGCTTGGGATAATCTAAAAAATATATACATGATAATAAAATCTGTTTAATTAATTTAGATTCATTTTATTCGCAAGTCGTGGCGCAGAGGCACAAAGAGTGATTGTAAACGCGACTAGTTGTGGGTTCGATCCTTACTTGAAGAAATGAAATATTAAATATTTTTCTATTTATATTATAATTTTTCCTCTCTGGCAACAAGGCGAACCGCGGAGTTGGGTTCCGCCACTCGACACGCAATGCCTTCAGAATTCGGCGAAAATGGGCCACGGAAGTGTCTGAACACAAGGTTCCCCCTGCCTGTGAATCAACAAAAATAAATAAAACTTCTTACCTTATCAAACTGTCCAGCATTCTAACGGTAGTTCGCGAAGGATCTCTGTACTCTGATTTCCTTTGCGTCATATAGTAACATTGTATTATTGTATTGGCCGATTTTGTCATTTTAGTTGGTTTTGGTCCTACCAATCCTATATACATCTGAAATATAAAATATAAAAAAAAATAGCTTCACGCTGCAGCCCGCATACAGCAATGAAAAATAATATATGAATTCCATAATCTAAATATTTAAAAATACCTGTAACTTTTCAAGAGTCCACTTCTTTTTAGATTCTATTTGGTTAATGCCACCAAACAATATGTACGACGACACTAATTTATCCCATGATCTATTTTTTGAGTCTAATAAAATAAATATTAAGTCAAATCTGAAAAAAATATATTTTATATATTTATATATACATTTTTTTTATTTCCGCATTTTTACAGTACTTACTTAGTTCGTTCGTACCTCTGATTCTGTAATTTTATTATTTGTGATTAACTTTGTTAATATTTTTAAAGTGTACTTAAATATGTTAACAATTTTTTTCACTTTCCTCTTACTCATAAAATATGTATGGGACGATAAATTGTAATCCAATTCAGTGCTTTGTATTAGAATACTTTAGCAATAATAATAATTTAGTGGGAATTGAGCCCAGAGACATCATAAAAAGAGATAATGATTACGAAATTACTTTTAAATAATAAAAATAATTCGTTAAAATTTTTAAACAATTTTTAAAATTAATTTTGTATCCTCAGTGTGGAAAAACAAAGGCATGTAAAACATGGTAGTGTTTACCTACTTAACAAAGGTGTTCCTAGGGACACATTGACACTCAATGGTTGATCGATCTGATAGTGACCTTTAGGATTACAAGCCGCTATAACGGCACATCTAGTGTTTAATTTACACACTATGCCTGCCTGGAACAAAATAGAAAACGAGTTTAATGTGCTAAAATTTAACTAAAATTATTACAGATTAAAAAAAATTATAACTTTTTTTCCAAATTCACAATGTATCTCGCATATAGCAGGTAGAAAAAACCTAGTAGTTGCACACTTGTGCCACTGCAATAATTGTTTTGCAGATAATCGAGAACTTATACATCAACATAGACCTCAGACTGTTATTATTTTTTTATGTTTTAGAAATTAGAATAACATTTTCTCTACTTCAAACAAAAAAAAAAAGTTCACCTTAGCAACAGATATAGTCTGTTGTTCCATAGCTTCGTGTATAGCGGTTCTGTCGTGGTCCCTTAAATGGGATATTTCATCAATACAACAAAGACCACCGTCCGATAGAACTAACGCACCGGCTTCTAACTGCCATTCGCCTTCTTCCTACAAAAAATATAGTTAAAAACACTTCAGTAAATGTATATAAAACGGTACCCACTCCAGAATAATCTGGTACCCACCCCAGAAATTTTACTTACAACAAATGTCGTCCCAGAAAATAAAAAGCAAAACTTACACATGAACATAATCTGTTCAAAGGTAAAGTCCAGCCC
This sequence comes from Heliconius ethilla aerotome, assembly GCA_001485985.1. NCBI lineage: Eukaryota > Metazoa > Arthropoda > Insecta > Lepidoptera > Nymphalidae > Heliconius > Heliconius ethilla. Next base: position 5,904 of record FAPJ01025313.1, on the reverse strand, counting down.
CTAAGAAAATATATATTTTTATTTTCTCGCTCTGGTAGCAAGACAGAGTGCGGCATCGAGTTCCGCTACATTACACGCAATATCTCAAAAAAGAAATATTACATAATAATTACTCACTCTCAACGCTGCACACGTGAGACCAGCGCGAGTACTACCAGCTCCAGAAGTGAATACTGAACGAGGGGTTAATTCTGCGCCCGCTTTAAGCAATTGTGACTTGCCTGTACCTAGAATTTTTATTATTTGTATTTTATATATATGTATAAGAAGAAGAAACGCAGATTATAAATGCAATAGTAGTGGGTTCAATTATTGTTGATTAGTTATCTTCATTACTAAGTAAAATAAATGAAGATAAAATAAAAGACAAATATATTATCATGACAGTCATATAACTTTCAATAACAACATTCGATTTAAAAATATTATTCAAATATTTAGTTTAAGAAGAATACTAAAGAATATATATTAAGTTGAATGTAACGGAATTAAGACCTATATCTCTTTCCAACAAAAAATCGACAGTAAATATACAGTACAGTATAAATATTTAATGAGTTTTTTTATATGTAACAATTACCTGGATCGCCCACTAGTAACAAATGACACTGTCCCCTAACATGTGTGATGTGATCATCATTTGATTTCTTATTATCCTCCACTACATGATTCGAACCCGTTATAACTGTCAATAGCACTGCTAATTTCACTAAATATAAGCCATATACCTGTGAAACGATAAATATAATATAATAATTTATGAACTCTGTAGTTTAAGAGGTGCCTGTCTCCACTAAAAGGAATATATATTCAAATTAAAATATATGTAGGAAAAAAATCCTATTACTGAACTTGCACTAAGCTCAAATGAAACTAAATTTGAATAAAATGAGGAATGCTTGATGTTGATAGGAGTTTATTATGGTTATATATTTACTTGACTTTTAAAAGAGGTAATTTAGCTGTATTTTTTTTTGCTAGTATGTATGTGATTACTTAGCAAATAATTAATGAATTTTAATGCTGCAGACAGCTTTGTATAAATAACCTGTCCCTTGTAGTCCCTCTTTTTTTAAAGGATAGATACCGCTAGGGCTCTTCTACACAGTAAAAAGTAAGTCAATAAGTTGTGTTACCTGTGGACAAACAGATGCTAGAATTTGATCTCTCCCCTTCAAAGGGCATTGCTTATATTTGTCCCAAAAATCATCAAAACAATCTTTAATATCTGGTGCCATTGCTATGACTTGTGATCTTTGTGAATTTATTACTTCTATGTAGTTAGCTTGTAAAACTAACTCCACTTCACATTTTCTGTTTTGATTTGATGGACGCCAACGACGACGAACTGTGGCACTGAAAAAATTTATTAAAAATATGAATATAATTTGTCTAAGATTATTTTATAAATAGATTAAATATCTTAAAATACTTAAATCTTTACTTTAGTATCTAAATTATAAATTATTTCACTATACTCTAAGAAAATGTCTATGCTAATTAAAAATTTTAAAAAAATCATCATAACTATGTTATAAATACCATAACAGTACTACTACTATAAATAATTTTGAATCCAGATTGTTATTTGAAGAACTGAAAATATATTACAAAAAGTTTTATAATTTACCAAATAGTAACATCATCTCCCGGTTTACAGCAATCAACTAAATCATCCTCTAACACAACCCACATAGATCCAGGTATTGTGCCTATACTCAATTTATTTACTTGCTCCTAGAAACACAAAAGAACACAAAAAATAAACATGTTTTACTTTCATAGGAGGGTATACAGACACTCTGTTCCCTACTGTCTTGTATTTTATTAAGAGACATTGTGTTTTGGTGGCTTAACTCAGTACCGTATTTTGTCTACCAGAACGGGTAAATAAAATAATATATTCTTCTAAGAAAACATCAAACTCACATTCCATGTGTTTACAGTCAGGTTGTGTCCCCCTGCGCCAAGACATCCACTAACAACAATGTTAATAGTATGCTTATTAAGAAACTTATTTTTGTAAGAAAAAACTGTAACAAACATTATATTTATTTGCGATGTATCCTGCATTCTTTAACATATCATATAAAAGCAGGAACAAATTAGATTTGTTTTTATATATTTTAAATTAAAAGATCTCCATAGTTTATTCCTAGTGAAACAAATATTATTTTAATTGCTATGTTGCCATAATAGTGTAATACACAGACATAGTATAGAATAACTTTGAGTTTTACCTGTATTTTAATTTCTTGATAATCCTTACAGTATTCTCTAGAAACTAAGCAAACTTGACTAAATGTTGAACATTTGCATCTTTGTTCAGTATTACCACATTTGGATGGAGCCTTCAATATATATCTGTTCTCAAAGTCCGCTTCAACACAATTTTCATATTTACATTTCATACAAACATACTTTCGTTGATATTCTAACATTTTTGCCTGAGTTACACGGACAATAGTGGCTGAAAGATTTTAATATTTTAAAACACATTCTATTATATACCTACAATATTTGATAATTAAATTAAAAATATCATAGTACATAGTAACAAAATAGTATATAATAATTAAAAGCAGAGTAGAAAGGGAGAACCTAGTGTACAGATACTTTATTCTCCGCTTTTCATCTGTATTAGAAACATATATATGTTATTATGTGACAGATCTTAACAATGTGTTTTGCCTTGCTAGTGCACATAAATGAAATGCACAACAATACATTTACAGTCATATAATGTCACTCTGTTTAAAAAGGACCTTATTTAATGTTAATATACTATTATATGTAAAATAAGTTATTTTAAATAAATATCATAGTACCTGTTACTTTTAAAAAACATCCCAAATCCACATTTTTGGGAAATATACTTCTGTGTAACTCAGGGCAAACCGGTAAGCCAAAAAATCTGGCATGAACATTTCTTTTCAAATATGTGAATGACAAATTTTGCATTAATGGCTTATATTCCTGTTTTTCTAATATATTCTGCTGCACTTTTATAATATCTTTGTCGCATGCTGGAAGTGTAGTTACAGGACTACACAAAACTTTATCACCAATATCAGGATACGATTCGAAGAGTTTCAAGAAACTATAACAATTTTTAGACAATGCAGTAATCTCTAAGGTACGTCGTATAAGTATATCAAAATTAAAGGAGCTTTACTTACTCTATCTTTATACTATAATAGCCTAGGATGTCTTGTTCTGATAAAATATTTAGACAATCTTGTAAATGAAACGATGTTATATATTCTAATATCATTGTTAAATATAATAGATATTAAATTGTAAAAAAAAATATTTAATAAAACATTCCACTTGATTCCACTATAAATAAATAGTATTGTTAACAAAAACTGAAATTCAAATATAAGCATTTAATGTCAATGTCATTTTAGGTTTACAGAATGCACTAATACAGATTACAGACTGTGACTGTGACTACAGAAGCTTAATATTGTCAATTTATCTGAGTTTGTATTTATTCACCCCGTAAGTTCTATTCACCCTAGTTACAAGCACTCCATACCCTTTTCACGGAGCCGAGAAATGAAACGTGGCACGCTATTTACGGGAAAGGTACGTGGGTGAATCTAAAAAAAATAAGATTTCCCTTTCTTTCTTCTTGAAAACTATTTTTTTTTAACTTTAAGAATCTTTAAAATATATGCTACAAATCTGTACTATATATTTTCTTCATTCCACTGTATACTTTCAATAATTAGTTTGAGTCAGTAATTTTTAAGATATCGTACATTTTATAAGCCATAAATATAGCTTTGTTATTTATACAAGTACTATGAAAAGCTAAATTATGTTTTACTGGTGAAAAATTAGTCATATTTGATTCAACATTTCCCCAATCTAGCAATGAATATTCATCCCGTCACGGGCGATTCCGACTCTCACATGGCATTTTTTTTTTTGGTTTTATTAAAATGGTATAAGCATTAAAAAAAGCGCCGACATGATCTGTTAAATATATAAATAAAAAAAAAACATTTTTTGTACATAAATAATATTTTCATCTAGTTGTACTATATTCAACACATCGAGATGGATCTGTGGGGAAATACTCTTGACATTTTGTCATGAGTCTCTTCAACGCCTGGATATATTTCCTTTGTGTTTCATCATTCATAACATGAGCAACATTTTTTGAGAAAATCTTCTCACGACCTGTACGGGCGTGAATACCAACCATGGTTACTCCAATCGGCCATGGAGCGTTGCCTATTGCCATCTGGAGATATGCATCACTTGCCTGTAAAAAAATGTTATTATATTTATATTTTTTTTTTTATTTTAAGTGTATAATTTAATGTAATCAAGGCCGTCATAGAGCAGTGGGTCAGTGACTGACTGTAAACACCATGGTAGTTGTTTCGAATTCCAGTCGAATGATTATATTAAAATAATCTCAAAGCTATGCTTAATGATATAACGGAATGATTAATTATTAACAAATATTATTAACATGCAATGTCCAGTGTACAAAAATCATATGTTTTTTAAATTTTTTATTGACCTCTAAAAATAAACTTTATTTTCAAAATTTTTTTTCTGTCTCTACTTTTAGAGACACACACAAATGCAAAGCTCATGATACAACTCGCAAGCTGTAATTAATATAATATATTTACATACCATGATATAATTTCTTTCCAACAAATGTTTTGTAATTTCCATAAGACTGTCACAGATGTCTTCTGGAAGATTCTTTTTCTTTAGTTTTCTCATCAATGGCTTTAGGTAAACCTGTGTCTGTGTATATGTAGCTCTTGTCATTTTATGTTTGATAGCAGTTTTTTCTGATGAATTGGCGGTATTAAGCTGTTGTCCCCATAATTTTAAAAGAAACTGGAAATAGTAAAAAATATGATGTATATATTTATAATATATAAAAGAAAATAAGGTTTGAATATTATTTTTATTTATTGTTATATATAGCACAATTATAATTTGCCTATATGGGAAATCAAATTTTGTATTGCGCAAATATAAGAAAATAACATGGATTCATGTTATTTTATTAAGTAAATGATACATTACATTTAGGGATATTGATTAGTATTTAACTAATATTTAATTTATAAAAAAATAAGAGAGGCACCAAGAGTGTTTAGTCATTAATATGATACTTCATCGCTTTGCATATAATAGTAATTATATTAAAACAAATGGAAGTAACTATGAGTTTTGCTTGCACATGATACACTATAAGCTCCCCTAAGTAAATATATATTATGTTCCTATGTATAATTAATTACATTGTAAAAGAATTACATGATACTAAATGTAGGACACTCCACCAAAAGAACCTTTTTACACATAAACTATCCAAGCATTATGAAATTTTGTCCCAAATATACTTATAGTAAATGAATACAAAATGTAATATACATACTCATATTAACATTGGATAGTTTAAAAAAACTATAGTCTTTATTTTATCATAACAAATATTTTGAATATATTTGAACTGTTGCTTTGGTCAACCATAATTATACCATATTTTTTTATATAATACTCACTTGTAACAATGTCATAATTACATTCATATCATGATTTCTGTCCCCTTGCCCCATGGTTTTAGCCATTTCTTGTATAAATTCATATGTTACAGAGTCATCTAAATCATCTTCATTTTGTGATTTTTCATTATCATTCTACAAATTGATCAATATTTAGGTTTTACTAATTGCATATTGCAGCAGTTAACAAAAACTTTTTTTTTTTATTTGTACAATGAATAATATTAGTGCTTATATGTATGTGTACTTACATGTGTTCCTAGAGCTAAAATTTCATCAAGGTATGCTTGATCCACTTTGTCCATAGCTTCTTGAAAGTCATTTCTAAGACCCTGCACAAAATTATATTTTTATGAAG